>WIGO01000142.1:0-105546 GCA_014235945.1 Colletotrichum plurivorum
ACAACATCAATCCATCTTCATCGCAGTAATACGTCCCCTACGTGACGTACGCTGCCACTCCGCCTGTGAAACCAACAGCAACCTTGCGATGTATCTTTGGCCAAATACTACCTAGGCACCTAGGCAAATACCTAGGTACCTCGATTGGAAGCTATGTGCTGTGTACCCAGGACCCTGATGTCCCAATGACTGAAGACCCTGAACTTTGAGAGTGTAGGTACCTGGGCTGCTGTGAACTAAGGATCACCTAGTTGAATCATGCGCTAAAGAAGCGCCCCCAGCTGCGCGGGCCCCCGCTTGCGGAACCTGGAACGTGGAGAGCGCTCAGGTACCCCCGACACACGTAACAGTGATGTGTGAGCTGTGCAGGTCCACTGGGCGGGCATGTGGGCAGCTGTCACGGGTTGCCCGCCGGAGCCCGATGGGTTCCCCAGATTCGGTGTCGCTTGCTCGTCCCGACTTTCCTTATCCCTCTTATCCCTCCCCTCTGCTGAGCTCGACCAGAGAAAGCTTCCTCTCCCTTTTTCACGCAACCTTCGACTTGGGTTTTTTTGGGGGACGATAGCAACAAACCACGAAAAAGCTTTCCAAGATGGCGCCGTCGGGTCTTCGCCAGTGCATGCGAGATGTCTCCCTCTACCTCCTCGTCTTGATCGCTGTCTCGACGCTGGGCCCCCTGCAGTTCGGCTTCCACTTGGTACGTGTTGAACAAACACCCTCATCTGCTGCCTCGATCCCTTGCACCACACGACGCAAGCTAATCATTCGTTTTCCAGGCCGAGCTGAACGCGCCCCAAGATGTCCTCACCTGCCGCAAGAAGTCGATCCAGGCCAAGACCACCCTGCTGAAGTGGGTTCACTCCAAGTCGCCCGACACCGAGAGCTGGCTCCCCGACTGCATCCCCATGTCCGACGCCGTCTTCGCGACCGTCTCCTCCATCTTCACCGTCGGCGGCCTGATCGGCGCGCTCTGCGCCGGGCCCTTCTCCTCCAAGCGCGGCCGCCGCCCGGCGATGCGGGTCACGGCCATCTTCTACATCATCGGGGCCGTCATCGAGACCGTCGCGGGAGGAGCCCCCGCCCTGGCCGTCGGTCGCCTCCTGACCGGCGCCGCGGCGGGTGCGTCGACTGTGATCGTGCCGCTGTACATCAGCGAGATCGCCCCGCCCAAGGAGCGCGGCCTGTTCGGCGCCATGACGCAGGTCTCCATCAACGTGGGCATCCTGATCGTGCAGACGCTGGGCTACTTCCTCAGCTACGGAAAGGCGTGGAGATGGATCCTGGCTGTGGGCGTCTTCATCGCGCTGGGCCAGGCCTCGGGCCTTCTGCTTGTTCCCGAGAGCCCGGCTTGGCTGGCTGCTAATGGCGACGCTCCCAAGGCGCGCCGCACCCTGCAGCGGATCCGCGGCAAGGACTTTGACATCAAGGAGGAGGTCGAGGCGTGGGACGCGAACGACGCCGTCGCCGAGTCGGAAGGCCTTCTGTCGCAGGGCGAGGCCACGCCCCCTACGTCTCCTGGCCTCCCGAAGAAGGGCTCGCCTGTCCACCTCGGCTTCTTCGAGGTGGTCAAGGAGCCGCTGTACAGGCCCGCCATCGCTGCCGTCGTCGGCATCATGTTCGCGCAGCAGCTGTGCGGCATCAACTCCATCATCATGTACTCCGTGTCCCTCCTGACGGACCTGCTGCCCGTCAACTCCGCTCTGCTCACGATCCTGATCTCCGTCGTCAACCTCTTCACGACGGCCGCCTGCTCCCCGCTCCCCGACAAGCTCGGGAGGAAGAGGTGCATCCTGATCTCCATCATCGGCCAGGGCACCAGCTCCCTGATCCTCGCGCTCTCGATCAAGTTCGGCGTCAAGGTCCTGTCGGCCGTGTCCGTCGTGTCGTTCGTCGCCTTCTTCGCCGTCGGCCTCGGGCCCGTGCCGTTCATCCTCGCCTCGGAGCTCGTCGGCCAGGAGGCCGTCGGCGCCACACAGTCCTGGTCCCTCGCCGCCAACTACGTCGCGACGTTCCTGGTCGCGCAGTTCTTCCCCATCGTGAACAACCTGCTGAACCGGCTGCTGGGCGGCGCCGGCTGGGTGTACTTCTTGTTCGCGGGCTTTGCGCTGCTGTTCGCCCTGTTTGTGTCCGTCAAGGTGCCCGAGACCAAGGGGAAGAGAGATGCGGATGAGGTTTGGGGACGGACCCGGCGTTTGGACTAGACGTTAATTGGGAGTTGGAAACTTACACGGCCAATTGTTACTGTCTCTGTTTTAGATGGGCAAATTAAAAAGGGGGACTCTTATTCCACGGTCCCTATCTCGCATCGCTTCTAGCTATGTTAGCCAGTCTACTGCTGTCTGGCTTCGTACTTGCTGTTTGTCCATATCACTTTTGACCGTCCCTTTTGCTTATGATTCCCATTGTCAATTCTGTCTGCCATCGTCACTTCTATCAGCCATTTCTTCTATCAGTCATCAATTCTATCAACCAAGGCTTCTTTTGTACATCACTTATATTACCATTACTTCTGTCAGTCATCGTCGCTTCTATCCGCCGTTGTCGTACTGTATCAAGGGGATGTGAGATGTGCAACTGGGGATGTGGAATAAGAGCCGCGAAAAAAAAACCGGTGTGGTCAGACTCTTTTATGGGATGTTGTATTAAATGGCTCAAGATCGGAATAATCTTCTGCTCCTGATCGTCTGCTCGAGTTGCATAATGCCAGCCTTGACGCCGTCCACGATGAAGACCCGGTTTCCCAGCTCCTCGCCGTAGAGAAGAACGGCAGTGGCGCGGATAATCTCTTCCAGGCCGGCCATGCCCGCGCAGCCCATGACAACACAACCGACATCTCCCTTACTCAGCAGTTTCTCGGTCGCCTCCTCCAGCTTCGCCTTGACCTCCGACGGGCTGACGTGGTGGAAGTCGCCCGCGTCCAGGCCTGTCGACACGACGCCCGCGAACTTCGCGCTGTCCCCCGCCCCCTCGGCCTGGCCGAGGTAGTGCCTCACGCCGTCAGCGAGGTGCTCCTCCCAGAACTTGCCGGTGGTGACGATGCCCCACTTGTTCACGGGGAAGCGTGCTGACGACTGGCGCAGGAGCGACATCGAGGCGAGGATGCTCGCCTCGAAGATGCCGGTGACCGCCGCTTCTTGGGCTCTGGACCGGTCCGGGTCGTCCCACATCGTGAAAGCATCGACGAGGTTGTGGACGCTGTAGCAGGCGACGAGCACGCCGTCGTAGTCTGGGCGGCCCTTCGCGAAGATGTCTTTGACCACGACATCGGTGCTCAGTCCGATGTCGTTGTCGTCGTTGATGCTCGCTGGACTCGGCGCCGGCGCCGTGTAAGTGTGAATCTCGAGAGACTGGAGACCGCCGCGAAGAACAAGCACCCCGAAAATCAGCCTGTGATGTCCCCCTTCTTCAAAATACGGCGAGCAAGGAATATCGCGGCCCCATGCGTGTGTGTGTGAATGTGTTTCTTCAGCTCTGACTTACATCGTGCAAGGGCATTCCCTGGATGGCCCTCTCCATACCCCTCGTCATGTCTTGGGAGGAGTTGGGGTTGATCACGAGGATCTTGATGTTCCGTCTGAGAAGCCGGGTAGTCATGGTTGCTGCTGAGTGTGAAGAAGAGAAGACGTCGAGAAGGAGGATGTACAAGGTATGAACAAACCCAGGGACAAGTCACAGGAAAAGGTCGGCAGGCATGACCTTACATGGAGCTCTCCTTCCTCCATCGCCGACTCGGCGCTGCAGACAGCAAAGTGGAGACCGTGCCGTCAATGTGGGGCTTGCCGGTCCGGTCACGCTGTCACTGGAAGGCAGTGACGACCTTCCGTGGGCACCAGGCAGGCAGCTCCCGCCAGCGGTGGCTGCGGGGTATCACGTGACACCACCCGCTCAGCCACCGCTGTCTGACGATCCAGTTGCAGGACAGCTGGTCGGGGAGGCAGCGAACCCAACCGAACCCCACTATCGACGACGCAGACGTAACAGCTTCCCGGGTGCTCTTCCAACCCAACCACACCTTCTTCCCCTAACCCCCGACGGAAGCTCAATCTTGCAGCCCTGCAGCTTCAGTGTTCACAATGGCAGCCGAGGCCCCCATCGGTAAGACGCAATTCCTCCCCGGATTTCCCGTGGCAGCTTCAAGTGTCGTCACTGCCGTTACCGCCGTTTCGGCCGTATGACGACGATGACGACGGGGCGAACCGCTGGTGCTCGGGAGAGAAAGTTGGCTGACTCGAGATCTCCTCCATCATGACAGTCCTCGACGGAGGAACCGGTTTCCTCAAGGTCGGCTACGCGGCGCAGAACTTCCCCGAATTCCAATACCCATCCATCGTCGGCCGACCGATCCTGAGAACGGAGGAGCAGGGCGACAACAATGACATGGTCATCAAGGACATCATGTGCGGTGACGAGGCCGCCGCCGCCCGCACCATGCTCCAGATCAGCTACCCGATGGAGAACGGCATCGTCAAGAAGTGGGACGACATGCAGCACCTCTGGGACTACACCTTCTTCGAGAAGATGAAGGTCGACCCCCGCGGCCGCAAGATCTTGCTGACGGAGCCGCCGATGAACCCGCTGCGGAACCGCGAGCAGATGTGCGAGGTCATGTTCGACCGCTACGGCTTCGGCGGTGTCTACGTTGCGATTCAGGCTGTGCTGGCGCTCTACGCCCAAGGTATGTCACCGTCACCCTCCAATGGGCGAGGCGAATACAGATAGATGTGCGCGCGCGAGATGGACAAACTGACACTGGCCTCGCAGGTCTGAGTTCGGGTGTCGTCGTCGACTCGGGAGACGGCGTGACCCACATCGTCCCGGTGTACGAGTCGGTGGTCCTGAACCACCTCACGCGCAGACTGGACGTCGCCGGCCGAGACGTGACGCGCAACCTCATCGCGCTGCTGCTGCGCCGCGGCTACCCGCTCAACCGAACGGCCGACTTCGAGACGGTCCGTCAGATCAAGGAGAAGCTCTGCTACGTGTCGTACGACCTCGAGCTGGACAAGCGCCTGAGCGAGGACACGACGGTGCTGGTGGAGAGCTACACGTTACCCGACGGCCGGACGATCCGGGTGGGCAGCGAGCGGTTCGAGGCGCCCGAGTGCCTGTTCCAGCCGCACCTCGTGGACTGCGAGCAGCCGGGCATCGCCGAGTTCCTGTTCAACACGATCCAGGCGGCGGACGTGGACGTGCGGTCGTCGCTGTACAAGGCGATCGTGCTCTCCGGAGGCAGCAGCATGTACCCGGGCCTGCCGTCCCGCCTGGAGAAGGAGCTCAAGCAGCTGTGGCTGACGCGGGTGCTGGGCGGCGACCCGGAGAGACTAAGCAAGTTCAAGGTCCGGATAGAGGACCCGCCCCGCCGGAGGCACATGGTGTTCCTGGGAGGCGCGGTGCTGGCCAACATCATGGCGGACAAGGAGAGCATGTGGGTGACCAAGGAGGAGTGGGACGAGCAGGGATCGCGGGTGCTGGAGAAGCTGGGCCCGCGATGAGGCGGCTCGTTAATTCCTCGTTTTTCACGAAAGGAGTCTACGATGGTCTTGATCTCTTGTTGTCGTCGTCGTTGGTAGAGTGGCATGCATGCGACGGGTTATTAGAGCCTTTTTGTTTCTTGACGAAAAAGTTGATGAAGTCTTTCCAGCCCTCAGAGCTAGCAATCATCTGTCTGTGTGCCTGGTGAATTGTCTGTTACATGAGGTTGTAGCTTCCATGGTATGGTGATGTATTATGTAAGGAAACAACCTTTCAGAAGACCTAGCTTCTGTTGAGAGCTCTGGCGCCAACACGGTGTGTTCGGTTTCTAACTTGGCACTGTATCTCCCCTGCTGCATTGGGGCAGGGGCAGAGGGGGGGCGTACCTACCTGAGGTGCTGGTGAGGTAAGGTATTAGGTAGCCAGCCGGCCGTTGCTTCCCTCTCTGTCGTCCCCAGGTGAAACGTCACTTCAACTCACTCCTTCCCTCGCCGATATTCATTCACTCGCTGCTTCAATTCATCGACTACCTCATCCCTCTCGCTCAATCTCTTCGTCATCTGATTTCGTTTTTGGACGCGCGACCGCATCTCCATCTGAATGCGACTCTATCTTCCCCCCTGCGCTTCTCCGCACTTCGTATCATCATCAGCCCCGTGATCGCGCACAGTAAACACCGAAATCAGACCCAGAAGGTCACTCCCCGCGACGCCGATCATCGCATAGCACACGGAACGTCAACAACAGACAGAGAAAATCAACAGGTCGTAGATCACGACTCCGCGGGGTGATACTTATTATACCTCACCTCCAAAAATACACTACAGGCCCGCGTCAAGGATCTCATCCGGCCCAGATACCCGCGCGCGCCCTTGCCGCGCCGCACTCGCCGCCGCACCGGGATTTCCGGCCGAAGGTGCCTACCAAATCGTACGCCTGGTGGCACGCGCGCGCATATCCTCTGATCTCTCTGGAGGGCTTACTCACCTCCCTCCTTTCTCTCACTCACGCCAGGCACACGCTGCCCAGGATACGCCCCGCGCTCGCGTGAGCCCGCGTAGGGTTGCCCTATCACCAGGTCCCGGCAAAGAACTACTGCCCGTTGCAACTTAACACCCGTTGCTTTTTGCCGTGGTACTTCTCCAACGGCTTACTCCGCAGAGAGAGTTCCTGGTTCCGACAATATAGCGGTGGTTAGTTTTCGGGCACAACTTCCGGTCTACTGCGGGCCAGAAACATATCACCTTCCTACACGCAAGGTGGTCGGTCGCTCTTCGCTCGGCCCTACGAGATATTGCACCACGCACCCCCCACTTTCCCATCTCGGGTTCACGCGCACGAGGCTGATCCCTGGTCCTGGCCTGGACTGGACCGGACTGACAAGTTGACGCTGCCAAAAGGCGAACCTAACTGAGAACCTGACTTCTGTTTGACAACCAGCTGGTGCCACCTTGATATATACAACACCTGCCTTTGCCTTTGGTCTTGGCTTTACTTTTTTGGCGACTCGGAACGTCGGCCTGCTTTTCCTGTCTGTCCCAGATTCAGGATTTCGCCGAACAATATCCACCCCGAGGAGCAACTAGGGGCCTGTGTCTCCATTTCGCCACGGTTCGGTCATTCTTCGCGACAAGACCGCGCGTTAGCATCGGTCCAGGTTCCTGGGACAGTCCCATTCTGTTTTAGCCTCCGAACCGGGGCTGGCCGGAGACCGCAGTTACAGCCTCTGGCTTACTATTGCACCACTGGACTCTGGGCCGCCGATCCCGAAATTGGGGCAGGAGACAACCTCGGACAAGAGTTCAGTAAGAGAGATAATCAGAAGATATTCAGGTTGGACAGTTGGGGAAAACCGGACCGGCTGGGAACTGGACTCTACCAAACCACCGGAACTTCGACGGAACCGCGGTTTTACGGACCACCAAAACACTAGTGAGAGACGACCTTCGTTCCCGTGCCGTCCCATCGGATGATGAGCTTGACAAACCCGTCATCCGCGGCCTCTGGGCCCGGCTCGGTGCGGACGGGCACGCTTAAGAGGAGTGTCCAGGCGGCGTTTGAAGGTGAGTTTTGATGTTTGCTTCCGAACGGCTCGGCTCTTTCACCTCTCTACGTACACATTCGCACCATGATATATCCTTACCTGCAGGCGGGAGCCGCCATGGCGTGGTCCGTCTCCCCCTTCTCCGCCTTCCCCTCCTCCTCCTCTGTAACCATGTATGGTGCATCCCCGATTTTTGGGTCCTCTTCCCTGACTCAGGTTGATGTCAATGTGTCGTTTTGGCGGGCGCCTGGACTCTGCTGCGTCGTGTCAAGCGACACAAGGCATGCAGCAAGCAACACAACGCAACGAGTGGAGTGGCAGTTGTTCATGATGATCCCGAGTACGGGATGGGATGTTGGTGAAGATGTATGGACAAGATAGTTCCATCCGTTGCATCTATCACTAATCACGCCCCCCATGCCGCGCTACGCTGCTAATTACAGTCCGCCTGCTCGGAGGCCGGATTCTCCCCCATTCGTTTTCGTTTCTTTTATGTGAAAACTGTTTTATCCACATTTTCTCCTCTTGTCGATCCCCCCTCGGCTGTATCGAATCGTATCTCGTCTGTACCCTTCCACACATGGAAATGCTGCACACTGCACACTGCACACCGTACACATGCACACACACACACATACACGAACCATCATTGCGTCTGCCGCTGCTATTGCTGCTGCCGCTATACCGCTGTTGCTGCTACTGCTCCTGCCGCTGAACCACACCACCACACAGTGGGTGGCCGCTACTGCAGTACACACTAAGGCCGTGGGGTTTGGTTGAACTGAAGCTGAAGACAACCTACCTACCTACCTGGAAGCCCCATGGCGTTCTCGGGAATCGGGTTCATCCTCCATCGCCGGGGTGGTTCTCTTCCCTCGCTTGGCATTCTTTCCAGGCTGCATATCCCGCCATGGGCCCTCCACTAAGCGGCCCTGAATCCCCGAATTTCTGCCCGCCGACGCCGCTAAGCGGCCTGACACTAACACCGTCGGCCTCCTTTCCCATCAAATCACCTGTGCCTCACACACACCCCTTCACATCGTCGAAACCCCCCCAGCTTGCTTGCATTGCATCCTATCGCAACCCAAGCCCCTTCCTACCACACCCATCCTGCCGGGAATTCCGCCTACGACCTGACCTACAACTACTAGCATCTTTCTTTGGCTCATCCTGTCATTGGGGGCTGTTGCAATCTACATTGCTGGGTTGCGTTGGCGTCTTGTCCTCCTGATTACTTTTTTTTTCTTTGCCTTTGCGCTCTTCTGTTTCTCCACTACACCCTTTTTTTTCTTGATTTTTAAAAATCATTAATTCCACCCCTTTTGCATATCTCACGCAGCACATACACCCATCCACACTTTCACAAATACACCGCTCAGGCGCAAGAGCGGGAGGCACCTGGCTCGCACCTATTACAGCAGTCTTCCCAGCTGTGTGTTTCGGCGGGTGGCAGGCTGCTGCAACTGCTGCTGGTACTTGCTACTGCATTCTTCCGCTACCGCCTCCGCCTCCGCTGCCGCTGTGCCCTTTTTGCCTGGGGCTTGCTGCTCCTTAAAGCTTAGAGGCGCGCCCACCCCGCGAATCTCCAGCCCGTTCATTGCCTCATTCAGCCCCCAGTCCCGAGGCCTGGACCGCGGTAGATGGGCGGTGTGAGCTTGCGACTTTCGTTTGCCTGCTTGAGCCTCGAGCCTTGAGAGGTGTCTTTGCCTTACCTTACCTCGCCTTACCTCACCTCGCCTTACCTCACCTCGCCTTACCTCACCTCGCCTCTGCCCCCGGCCCGCCTCTCTCTTGACCCTGTCGCATCTCTCACCTGTGATTGCTCGCCTCTCATATCAGCTGTCGTGTTGCTTTGAGAGAGTCTCACGTCACCTCATCTATCGTCTGGCAAGAGGAGGAGACTGTGAAAAGCACATGAGTCGTCGGTAGAGCGAGTGCATATCGTGTCTTTTAATACCTGCCACTCACTCTATCTCATTTTCTTTTCACCCGTTCTCAACATATCTTCTGTCTAACCGTTCCGTAAACCACCTGCGTACGCCTATCCTTAAACATGTGGAGGGGCATTGGCTACGGCGGCCTGCACAGTCACAGCTCCTGTATTTGACTTCCCCTTCCTCCCCTGATCTCACCTTGGGCCCAGACTCTCCACTTGACTCTCATATGAGATCTCACTGACCCGGCATCTTCCACCACAGACCCGGCAGACCGCGGCACCGGCCACATCAACTACCAGCCCAAGGTCCGCGTCATCGAGCGCTACAAGGTCGTCGGCTTCATCAGCTCCGGAACCTATGGCCGCGTCTACAAGGCCCTCGGCCGCCAAGGCCAGCCCGGCGAGTTCGCCATCAAGAAGTTCAAGCCCGACAAGGAGGGCGAGCAGGTTTCTTACACGGGCATCTCGCAGTCCGCCATTCGCGAGATGTCGCTGTGCAGTGAGCTGAGGCACGCCAACGTCATCAAGCTAGTCGAGATCATCCTCGAGGACAAGTGCATCTTCATGGTCTTCGAGTATGCCGAGCACGACCTGCTGCAGATCATCCACCACCACACCCAGAACCCACGCCATCCCATCCCGCCCCAGACCGTCAAGAGCATCATGTTCCAGCTCCTGAACGGCTGCCAGTACCTACACGCCAACTGGGTGCTGCACCGCGATCTCAAGCCCGCCAACATCATGGTCACCTCGGCCGGCGAGGTCAAGATCGGCGATCTCGGATTAGCCCGCCGCTTCGACAAGCCTCTGCACTCGCTGTTCAGCGGCGATAAGGTCGTGGTAACTATCTGGTACCGCGCCCCGGAGCTCATCCTCGGCTCGAGGCACTACACACCGGCCATCGACATGTGGGCCGTGGGCTGTATCTTCGCGGAGCTGCTCTCGCTGCGGCCGATATTTAAGGGCGAGGAGGCCAAGATGGACAGTAAGAAGACAGTGCCCTTTCAGCGGAACCAGATGCAGAAGATCGTCGACATCATGGGCCTGCCTACCAAGGAGCGCTGGCCCCTTTTGACCGCCATGCCCGAGTACAGCCAGCTCGCGACGCTGCAGCCGCCGATGAACCACCCGCATCACCACCCTCACCACCGCGGTCACCACAGCCATCATCATCAGCACCACCACCAGCCGCCGCCGCCGCCCGGCGGTTCGAACCTGGAAAAGTGGTACTACACCACCATCTCACAAGGTGCTTCGAGCAACGCGACCTCTGCGGCAGGGAGCGGGACGCCGCTGGCGAGTCTGGGCGCAGAGGGGTACAAACTCCTGGCTAGCTTGCTCGAGTACGACCCCGTGGAGCGGTTGACCGCGGCGAAAGCGCTGCAGCACCCGTTCTTTTCGACCGGCGACCGGCTGAATGCGCACTGCTTCGAGGGGCTTAAGAATGAGTATCCGCACCGCAGGGTCAGCCAGGACGACAACGATATTAGGACGAGTAGTCTGCCTGGCACCAAGAGGAGTGGGTTGCCCGACGACTCGCTTGCGAGGCCGTCCAAGAGGATGAAGGAGGTCTAGACGGTCGCCGGGAAACTGCCAGCCTTTGGCGCGTGGGTGCTTCGGAAGTTGGGGGCCCGGCTATGGGGCTTAGTTGGCGGAGGGTTTCGCGTCGTTGGAAGAGTCTTCGCCCCTGGAAGGAGGGTGTAACACGCCGTCTGGAGGGGATTCGCGATCGGGTTGGGGGGTTACTGTGATTGAAACTATACCATGGGTGTGTACTACTATTATTGCATGCATTAGACGGCGGAGTAAGAACGGGATAAGTCTTTTCGACCCATGTGTCTGCGGTGTTTGGGTTTGCCCGCTGTCGCACTGATGGACACGGCTAGCATTTCCGCGTTGTAGAGGATCTGCTGGGAGTAGACGTTGTGTAGTTGTGAGTCTTGTAGAAATTGAGGCGTTGGGCTGTCGAGGAGATGTGTGTTTTTGGTCTTGCGTGATGATTCGTAGTTAATGTGAACGGTCGCGAAGGTTGAGATTATCGTGGGTTCTCCTTGATACTTAGGCGTTGGGACAGACTTATTTTGAAAGAGGATGTGCTGATGATGCTCTCCCCGCGTTGGGTGGATGGGGGAGGGCAAGATCGTCAGCATCGCCTTGATACGGGGTGAGGATGCCGGCTGAGATGGATTCGGTGCCGTGAGTGAGTAGTCCGGGATGGCAGCTCAATACATACTGGTCCTGTCACACTTCACAACGTCATGGGGCAGTGTGCACACTTGTTTTGGATGCATTTCGTATTTGAGAATCATAACCCGTTTCCCACCGTATCACGCCACGTTAGACTCTCATGTTCTCATGTGCTCCAACAACAGCGGACACGAGAGGTGGGGGGAAGATGGTATTGGGGGGGTGGGACACATGGTTCGCCATCTGAGAGGGAAGAGATGCACGAAAAAAGACCTCGCAGCCGCAAATGAATTTTTGACCCCAAAGATGATGTGTGTCGTTGTTGTTTCGTTTCAGAGGAAACTGCCCCCGTTGATACATACGAAGCCCCCAAAGCCGAAGCCGACGGACGACAAATATTCCATTTGTATCGTTTTGATGTTCCACCCCAACGCCGTCTCCACGGTGCGGATGTGTGATCCGGGAGAAATCCCCTCCGTTTCGTACGCCGCCTTTGACCCTAGGCAATAAGGCGATCCGCTTACTCCTTCTTCTTCTTGGCACCCTTGACCTTCGCCGTTCCGCGCAGGGTCTTCTGGCGGTTCTTGCGCTGCTTGCCTGCGGGGGGTGTTAGCTGCTGCTGATGGGAAGAGGTACCGAGATGTGCGGGTAGGTTTGGGGGACGACGTTGGACCGGCCAGATGGAAGACATGTGTCTCCGATCGCATCCGGATATCCCAACGTCCACCGCAACCACGCCGCAAGACACTCGATGGATGGAAGGGACGTCGACGTACGCTGCTGTCTGCTGGCCTTCTCGATCTTGGTGGCAAGTCCGACGCGGACCAGTCTGTAGTGGGGCTCGAACTTCTTCATGGCCTCGGGGGAGTCGTAGACGAGGGCGAAGCCGGTGGTCTTGCCGCCACCGAACTGGGTGCGGAGGCCGAAGACGTTGATCTGCTCCTTGGTGGCCTTGTAGAGGGAGCCGAGCTTCTCGCGGAGCTCATCCTTGGAGATGTTGGCGCGGCCGGGGTGGAGGATGTCACTGCGCGCGATGGATGGTCAGCAACGATTGTCTTTCGCCTCTCGTGTGTGTCTTTCGTGCTCGTGTTCCGTGCCCTGTCGATTCCGCGCCTCTGCGCGCGCTGTTCGCGTTTTCTCCCTCCGCACAAAAAACTTTTGCTGTCGTGTCATTTTTCGCAGACTGCGGTTCGGATTTCGATGGCGTTGGTGATGGAATTGTCGGGTGGTTGATGATGCCGCTTCGCTTCCTTTGTCGCTCTTTTCCTCCTCTTCCGGGCTCGGGGGGAACACACGCAATCTCTCTCTCTCGGACGGGGGGCAAACTCACACGACCATCTGCTTACGGCCAAGCAGGGGGTTACGGATGAACTTGCGAGTTCGCAGGGTGACGGGGGCATCGACGTCCGCCATCTTCGCGATCGGGGGGTTGCTGTCTGTCGAGAGGGTTGGCGCTGAGACAGAAGGGGTCGAGAGGAGTGATATCGTCAAAAGATCTCGAGTTTGTGATGGGGTAACCAGAAGGGTGAAATTTCGGCGAGAGGGGACTGGTTCGCTTAATTGGGATTGTAGCCCTAGAATCTGGTCCGAGCGTCCGATGGCGGTTTTCCTTGGGAGAGAGTGGTGGGTGGTGAATGGGGTGGCTCGGGTCACGTGGGTCCTGGAAAAGGTCGAACCGCACCGATCTTTTTTTTCAATTTGTGCAACTTGCGATCGTCACGTGTCTGGGATTGACTGAGAACAGCATTTGAGCCGCACTGTGTTTGCACGGTCTCGGCTTTTCCATCCTGACTCAGCATTGAATTCGCATCAGTCAGGTTCATGCTCATTGGACCTCGAAATGATCGTTACGATTCTTCCTGAGGTTGGATAGTATGTTGAGAGAAGCTTTTTTGCCAGATCATCTCGATCTTAGTATTATTATAATAGAAGACTTTTCTGAAGTTTGGGGGTTTTTATCTTTCTGTGGCTCTTTACCTCTTTACCTCTTCGACACTTCATTTTCTGGGTCTGGTTGAAGGCTTCTCTCTCAGGACTCACCCCTCATTAACACCTGACATCGTCACTTCTCACCCCACTACATCGGCACCACGATAACTTCACCTGTACCCCCCGGCCATTGCAACAATCCTATCTACAACCAGGCTTCATCATGGCCTCTGCATCAGACGACGCCGTCAACCGGTTCTGCAACCAGTACCTCCAGCTCGAGCCGACCCTTGACTACCCACCGGGCCATGTTATCCGAGAAGCAGAGGCTCAGGGTGTAATCTACAAGAAACTATTCTCAGACGAAGGCCCACGCTACCCTCCCCCGGCACGATACCGACTGCGAGTTCTCAAGGAGCTCGTTGCCAGAATCGAGTCGAGCATCGAGGACTGGGACCAGCATGTAAGTCAGCCCTCAATCTGTGACGCCGCAGGATGCCATGCCGTTCCCAAGTTCTGAGCATCCAAATCTGACAACTCCCAGGAAGTATCAGAGGACCTCATGACGGCCCTGTCCGAGTCCCTCGCGGCCCCCATCCCCTCCGAGCTGTCCTCCGCGCAGCAAAAGTCGTACGTCACGTACCACCTCAGCGGTCTCGAGGAGCAGCTGCCGGCGCCCGATGTCACCCTGCTCGAGTCCCGCTCGCTCATCTCGGCCTCCGGCACCACGGGCCTGCGGACGTGGGAGGCCGCGCTGCACCTCGGCCAGTACCTCTGCGCCAACCGCGGCGTCGTCGAGGGGAAGAGGGTCCTCGAGCTCGGCGCGGGCACGGGGTACCTCGCGATCGTCTGCGCAAACCACCTCGGCGCCGCGTGCGTCGTGGCCTCGGACGGCTCCGACGACGTGATCAACAACCTCCCCGAGAGCTTTTTCCTCAACGGCCTGCAGGGCAGCGAGCGCGTGCGGGCGACGGAGCTCCGCTGGGGCCACGCGCTCGTGGGCACCGAGGACCGCGAGTGGAACGAGGGGGAGGCGGTGGACGTGGTGATCGGTGCGGACATCACGTACGACCAGAGCGTCATCCCGGCGCTCATCGCGACGCTGGACGAACTCTTCACGCTGTTCCCCGGGGTGCAGGTCCTCATCTCGGCGACGCAGCGCAACGAGGTCACCTTCAAGGCGTTCTGCGAGCGCTGCCGACAGCGCGGCATGGGCTTGGACTACGTCGACTTTCCGATCCCCGCGAGGGCGCAGCAGCGGGGTCCCTTTTACAGCGACACCGTCCCGATCCGGATATGCCGTGTGTCTGCGCCATCCAACACAAGCATGATGTGGTGAGATCGTGGGGATATGTTTCCCGAAGCCTGTTGTCACAGCTTCGGAGTCACGTCAGGCCACGACGTTGAATACCTCGCGCGGTTGGGATCGCCCGCGTGCGTCGGGAACGTCCTGCCGCGATGCAACTCTCCGAGGCAACCGTGCTTTTCCCGCTCGGCATCGTGCATATGCAATTCGCGGGATGCAAGAGAGCAGACTGGAGGCAACGCAACCGCAAGTAAGCACGGAGAGTTCCAGCCCATTAGCGTTGTCTCTCCGTCTCTCCAGGGAGTTCCCGTAAGAGAGTCCCGGACAGCTTGACCTATGAAGACAGCGCAATGACTGCCACCGGAAAAGTCTCAACAGCTACGAAAAAGGTTGTCTGCGGCCGTTCGCCAGGGCGAGATCCGTGAAGCACCATGCTCTGCATGCGAGTCTAGGCTGATTCAGTGGCGGCGAGAAATCTTGCTCGCATGGCCTGACAAGCGGAAGCTTCTGAACATTGCAAGGTTGACAAGGATCAACGGTGGACTTCTTCTACGCGCGCGAATTGGATGGAAGGTTGCAGGGTCCAAGCTAAGCTTGGAAATCCGATGCGTCCCCTCTCACAGAATGGGAATCTACCGAAGCTCGAGAAATGTTTTCCAGTAGGGGGGAGTCAGGGAGAGGGAGGGGAAATCTGGCGACCTCCTCAAGAGTAAACCAGGGAGCAGCGAACGGCAAAGCTCGCTCTCCCTCCACAGAAAAACAACGACAGTTAAACCCATGCTTTCTAAAACATCAGCTCACGGAGGGAAACCTTGCCATCATTCCATCTCCCCAGCAAGGAATCAAACAAAAAGGAACCTCCCGGCGCACCGGTCAACCATCAGGATATAGTTCTGTCACCTCCACGCAACCCCCGGCTTCCCCGCATTCTCGGGAGGGTACTACCATGTGAGTGATAAGTATTAGTGCGATACCTAGGTAGTGAGTGGCCTGACCAAGCGACTTGATTCTCTCCACGGGCCAAGGAACTGCAGTCGTACGTGTGGTCGCGCTTTATGGATTA
This sequence comes from Colletotrichum plurivorum, assembly GCA_014235945.1. Taxonomy (NCBI): domain Eukaryota; kingdom Fungi; phylum Ascomycota; class Sordariomycetes; order Glomerellales; family Glomerellaceae; genus Colletotrichum; species Colletotrichum plurivorum. The sequence continues at coordinate 15,938 of WIGO01000142.1, forward strand.
TCGGCTTCTCAGACTTCCAAGCGCTCGAAGATTTTGGCGAGGGAATTGGGAAAGGGAGAAGAGCTGTCGGCAAAACTGCGAACAGCTTCGTCTTGATTTTCATTTAGCTCGTCGCATGAGGCTGGAAGTCGAGCTTTATATAACAATTAGAGGTAAGTGGATTCGGGGATCGCTTATCTCATCACCCAAGGATGGTGTACTTACATACATGGTGTACATACATGATGTACATACATTGTGTGCAGCATTCCCTGGTCAACCTCTGCTGACATTTTTTTATTGTCGTCCCTGTCGTCCAGCAGAACTTCTGACTTCAAATCTTTTGTTTTGTCCGTATTGTCCATGGAATAAACAGGACTAATGGGTGCTTCCAGGAATCAATGGTTGGCTGTACATGTGCTATACAGTACCCCCTGCTGTCCCGCAGGGTAGGTACCTTCCCGAGTGAGTTCAGCACCACCTCACCTTCCTCGACTTCAATATTGCATTGCCCTCCTTCCCTTTTCCTACCTTCTTCTTTTGTTCTTTGAGGCTTTAATTACTTCTCTTGCCGTTTTCTAGTATGCACCAAGATTTGAACATCTACGGTCGTGTGTGTGTGCCCCTTTCACAATCATTGCCACTACAGCATTCACTGTCACGGCTATCTGACCAACACACTTCGTGTGTACACACAATACTACCGACGACAACTTCAAACTTGGCCATCATGGACACGAGCCAATCCCAAGGCCTTGATATGGGCCAAAATTGCTTCGAAGATCCCGAGTTCGATTTCGACTTCGACGCCCTTCTGAATTGCGACTCCGGCCTCGACTCCGGCCTCGACTCCGACAGCCCCTGCGACGATCACGACAGCCTCAACAGCGACAGCAACATCAACCACAAGAGCATCCCGCCTGAATTGGCTCAAAGTCTCGAGGCATGCATCGCCTCTGCCATACGACCCAACTCCGAGTCAATCCTCCGCGTGTCCGTCTCGCCCCAGCATCTTGACCTTTTTCGCAGTCTCTTGGTCAATTCCCCCCCCTCTCGCTTCTCCTACAACCACATCGCTGGAATTGCGGAGGTCGAGATGTCCGTGTCGGAAATTCACCACCAGTGTCAAAGGCATCTCGAAAAGCTTCTCGCTCGAGCCAAAGAAACCCTTCTTTGTCGTTTGAGCGAAGCCCTTGCAAGTGGCGCCTACGCATCCAGCCTCCCCGGTGTGGGTGATGCAACTGCCACCATCGCCTCCGAATCCACCCCGACCATCGGTAATGTCTCGATTCGCAACGCGATACGGCGCTTGAACAACGTTGTGGAATGGGGCGACCCGCCTATTCATGGCCAAGGCTCTTCCCAGAGGCAGCCCGACACATCTTTTTGCGAACGCACCACCAAGCCCATGAAGGAATGGCTTCCGTCAATCATCGGCGAGATCGCCTTCAGTCAAACTACCTCCAGTGTTGAGAGGAAGGCTATGGAGTATATCGATCACGTTAGGCAGGGTGGCGTCCGCACCCGTCTTGTTGTCATCATTGACATACAGTACCCGGATGAACTCGCCGCCTCGGTGAGCGTGCTTGCTCCGCCATCCACCAACTCCCCTCACCCCAACTGGCTTGTTCACCGTCGCCAATTCTACAGCCGCGACGATACTCCGCAGCCCGACGGCCAGTTCGAAATTTTCGTGTCCGACTTCCTGGCCACCATTGACCATCTCCCCAGCGAACTCCGCCGTGACCACTCGGGCATGGCTTCTTCCGAGTAAGGTTCCCCCGTCTCCACCCCAAGCTTGAAGCTGTCTTGCTAACTCCGTCTACTGTACTAGTCTCGGCCGAGTCACGATCAGCTTCGAACACTTGAGAGATATGCTGGGACAGGCGAAGAACGTCCTGCGTCCTGTCGAGCAGTAGATGAACGAGGCGATGTGGATAGCAACGGACAATAGAGACGACAGACACGGAAGACACGGACGACAGAGACGGTAAGGATGAGGATCAGGGACGACGACAGCAACAGTGATGGCAGCAATACGGACAGCACGGTACTGGGCAGACGGAGTCTGAGAGAGGAGACTGTATAGTAACATCCAAGGGGAGACATTTCGTCTAGGAACGGTCAGCTGACACAGAATGCGAGATACCGTGTACCTACAGCGCCTCGCGTGATGAGATGGCGACCCCCCCAACCCCGTCTTTCCATACAATAAACCGAACAGTCATCTAGTGTCAAGAGGCGCAATGAGCCGTATTTATCCATATTCTTCTTGTTCTTGTGGTCTTTGGCGGGTGGAAGGCGGGCATTGTTCGTTCGAGATGGATGTGGATTGAGTAGGAGCGGGAGTCGCATGCTTACATTTACCGACACATAAACTGGCCGATGGCCATAGGAATCGCAAGCTCAGTCTTCGCCTCGGTCGGAAATCTCACTCGAGAGAACGGCAGGTGTGGCTGGAATCGGTTTTTTCGTTTGTTTAGGGGATTTGATTTGTATGGCGCAAGGCTTGGGCCGGAGCGTGTGAGTGACGTCGGGGAAGTCGCGTGGGTGGAACGCGACCCCCCCGCCTTGCAAATCCATCGCCCTACGAATGATATGACGAGAACCTGAGAGGCTAGGCAATTGGTCCGGGGGGGCGGGCTGGGCGAACAGCCAAAAGTGCATTGCCAATTTACCGGGACTGAGATAATGAAATTCTGGGCGCTGCACCATGATTGGGTGTCAAGGCGTGCGAGAGACTATGAGTGAGTGAGAATGGGTGGTGAGTGAGAGACTATGAGTGAGTGAGAATGGGTGGTGAGTGAGAGACTATTGAGTGAGCGAACTGTGGGGTGACGAAACCAGCCACGGGGGCTGATCGGGATCAGGAAGGCGGTTAGGGGGGTGGGTGGCGCCAAACAGGGCAGGGCAGGAGGTCCAGACCGTTGGGCAAGCGAGAGCTATGAAGTCATCGCACCGTCGTCGACGAGGATCGAGAAAAAGGGCTCAGATCATTTGGCGTACACGTCGTCTATCAGATTTACATAGCATCGCCGTTCATTCGGGTCGCTTAAGAACGTGTGTTTGATGATAGAGAATGGGTGTGTGTGTGTGTGCACCTGTCAAACCACAGCAATCGTTGAGGGATCGTCCGTCAGTCAGTCCCTACTTTTCGTCTGCCTGCAAGGTACGAACCGTCTCTTGGTGGTCTCGTGGCTGCGGTTGCGTACGCCGGAACGACGATCAGGAAAAGGCCGGCAGGCCGGATTGCCAGGGAAAGGTCCTGATCCCGTCCGATCATTTGATGATGGGACATACCTCCCTCATCCTCAGCCTCGGGGTGGGCTGCACAGCTCCTGCACGGAGGGATTTCTCGCAAGGCAAGTTGTTGGTAGTTGTTCGCTCGTCCTACCCTCCCGGACGTATGTCCGGTTTGTGAGCGTCCACCTGGAGTTGGGCGGTGACATACGCAACCGCGGGAGGAGGCGAGAAGTATGCCTTGCTTGTTCTTCTGGAAGCTGGAAAGGCATCTCGTGGAAGATATCTCGATGTCCGGAGCACACCCCCTGTCGATGTCGATGCTTGTAGCACTACACACCGCTTGTCACCGGGGGGTTTTGTCCCCCCACCTCCATCATCCCCCAACGTTCAAGACCGTCTCGAGACCGGGGCAGCGCTTGATATCATAAGGCCGCGACACAGACGGCCGATCGCCGCGTCTGCCCAGCGGGATCTCCAGCAACACGAAGGCACGAATATACGTGCTTTTCCGTTCCCGAGGGCGGGAGTTCCTTATCGACGAGGCCCAGCGTGCATTGTAGCGCAATCATTCGACCAGCTGTGGCTGGGTTCTCCCTCTCGGAAGACGTTGCCGTGGGGTCGTACCTTTACCAAGTGCTACACTAAAAAAGCTGCAAGCGCATGTTTCTATTCAAAGAAGCATGATGGGCGAGCGAGCGTTTTGGAGCGGGCCCCGTGGGCAGCGATTACCTAGGTACTCCATAGGTACTCTTCCGGGCGCGTGTTTCCGTTGCAATTACCAGGTGCATACCTCATCGAGGGCAGAAAAAACCAGGCATTCAAGGTAGCTCAGCTCAGGGTCAAGTCTGGATCGCGATGAGTGCGTGTTGTGTTTGAGACCCTCCCGGGACGCCGCCGGTGAGCCACATGGCTCCTCCAAGGGACGTACGTCACTTTCGTTATTGATGTGTGTGTGTGAGAGTGTGTTGTCTTTCGAGGTAAGGAGGGATGGAAAGTACAAAATGCCACCAGCCTCATTGGCGTCAAGCCCCGAGCCGAGACATTTGCTCATAGTCAAAATCCCAAGCTCTTTCTAGTTGTTGTCGTCGTTGTATACCCCAAACCACCCCTCGACCGACAGCAATCATCCCGCCGGCGAGCAGCTGTTTACTCCTTGCATTGCTATGTATCATTGCGATATAACCTGGATCACCCCCGAAGCACCGGAGAGTCAACACGAGCAGCAACCGCCGCATTATCGTCACCCACAGCTGAAATCACGAGAGCAGCAGCAGCATCAGCAAGCCGGCCCCGCAGACACGAGAACGCACAGCCAGCTTGATACTACTAGTAGTAGTAATACGCCCCAGCAGCAGCAGTGGCGGCGGCAACATCAGCATAATCAACAGCAACAATACGGCCACTTCGGCATCGTGCGTCTCCTCACCCAAAAACAACAACAGCAACGACTGCAGCAACAAGTCCCGAGGACGTCGTCCCCGTTCGCCAGACAGTTCCTAGCATCGGCATCGCATCATCGTCACTATCGACATCACCAGGACGCTAGCGGCGACCAGCTGAAGACGATTTCGCCCCCGAGGACCCTCGCACCTTATCAGCGAACCTTGCTCCCGTCGTCGCCCTCGCCAACCGCATCGTTGGTACCACGTTCTCCTCGTGGCTGCCACTAGACCGGGCGCCGGTGAAGGTGGTGAACCCTGCGTCTGCGTTATCGCCCTTTTCCCAAATTCGAAAAGGGTTAAAGGCACATCTCCCATTATCCATATCTTGCAAAAGATACATCTTGGCGACAGCTATCGTATCCTTGGCCCGCCCCCCTCACCCCCTCCCTCACAAAGGTCTAGCCTTTTGACGTGGACCAACTGGACGTCTTCTTGGTCCTGCATACCTGCACGCGCGCCGCGACATCGAACCGGTTTATTGCACCACCGGCAGCAGCAGCTCGGAGAAGCTCCACGATACGGCGGCAGCGCTTGTGCGTGTGTCTTCGTATTTTCCCATCCACGTCCATCATCCACACTGCCATCCGGGCTGGACCGGGTCTATTACCACTAATTGGAGCCAGGGGTTGTGGAGAGTGGCCTCCCTCCACACACCATTTCCCACAGCATTACGGATACCGAGTTATTGTGCTCACATCCTACCGTCCTGAGTCCTCCCACCGTCCGCCCGTCCGTCCGGTCTTACGCTATCGACCGCCATTATTACATTATTAGGTAGTCGAGCTGCACCTCTCACCGTCGTCGGCACACACACCAAAGACACACAGACGCACACACGCACATTGTCCCGGTTCCCAGGTTTCCCTGATAGCCCATCCCTAGAGCTGTCACGGACGACGGCAAGAACAACGCCACCGTCCGACGTTTACTATACATACCTGTACCAGAGCTAGCAGAGTTTAGGTCTGTTGGGCTTTGACTCGGTAGACTGCAAACCTGAACCGCTCCATCAAAAGCATCATTATCGTGGCCACCGCACGAAAAAAGCTTCTAGACCTCCATTCGGTTGTCGAGCCGGCGTCGTCCCTATTCCCATTTCCGCACCTTGGCTTGCGCACCACCGACCACCGTTCCCCCTTCTCCTGACTACCGGGTTCCCCCCTTGTCGGCCTCCTCTCACCGCGGCTACGCCGTACGTTGTGTTTATTAGCAAAGTGGGACTCCACGCACACACACACACACATTCGCAAGTCACAACCGTCGGACCTGGCCGTCAACTACTAATTACTGCCGCTACCACCACCACCGCAAGCCCGTTGGGACCCTCAAACATCCCAGTTCGCGCGTGTTAAACGCCCTGTGGCTTTTCTCGGCTCCAAATTCCGGCTTGATAGAAACGAGAAGAGAGTCCAAGCTTTGATTATTGTCACGGCGATAATTCAGGGCATCTCGGCTTTGCAATCTCTCTACCACCATCTGTCTGTTCTGACAGGTCCCCATCACACGCATTACCTTATCTCCTCGCCTCTCCGCTTATTCCCCCTCCCGAGCCATCCACAACTTGCCTTCCTATTAATAAAAAACTGCCGGGGAAGCTAGAATCCCGGCCGGGCCTCACCACCAGTTGAGTGGAGGAATTCCCTTACCTTATCCCGCATCGGAACGGTTCGTGCACACCGCAAACTGCTGGCGACACGCACGCAAGCACGCCTTTGCATACATAATACTTGGATCATCACCTTTCCCCAGGAGGGGCCTCAATCTCTGACCAAACAAGAGCTCGACAGCGGGCACGCCTTGGATCGGTTGCAGAACATCCCAGCCCAATCCCCAAAATTCCCCCATCCACCTCGTTCTCCTCTTTTTCACATTTATTACCGAATATCTGAGGGGAAGCGAGACCGTCTTTTTTTTTCTGTATTTCGTTCTCGCTGCTGCGCCTGCGCACACGCGAAAAAGACCCCCGCAACACTTCCTAGTTGGCTGGAAGACCCGGTCCCCAGTCCACCGTCCGCATCTCCGAGGCTCGCACCGCCAACCGGTGGTTCATTTCAAAGGAGACAAAGGACGGCGGCTCCACCTGTGATCGACGGCCGTCAACAAGGGCGGGAGAGCTAGGAAAGGGTGCCGGTATTACCTTAGTACTGGCTACCACTCTGTACCTTGCTTTGGTATTAGTACTCGACACACACACGCTTCTCCCCCCCTCCTCACCCCCCCTCGAACCATCGGACCAAACCAAACCAAACCAAACCCAGACCACGAGTCAATCTTGCTTTCCCTGGCCTTACTCTATATGGAGTGACCCCCCCCCCCCAGCCACTCACCGTTCAGCTCCTTTCCTTCCCCTGGACTACTTATCAAGCGCCGAACGCCTCTTTTTCTTTCTGGGTTTGGAGAACGTCGAAACAAAACACACACCACTCTCAAATCAGCGTCGACTACCACAACAACCCGGGCAACAACAACGTGGTCCAGTCAGCAAATACTTGGACAGCGCAGATACCTTCGTATAAGTATCTAGCTCGAGAGCCTTCACTGGTGCCGGTTAATCCCCAGACAACACCACACTGACGACATCGACCCGTTACCCACTCGTCATTTACACGAGCACATCTCGCCGGGGCCGCATATTGCATACATATATACTACACGCCGTCCGCACACACACACACTACTTGACATACCGACGACGCCCCGAACACCGTTCCCCGTCTAATACACATCCAAAACCACAACTCACGACACCATCAGCCCACACACACAATTCACTCGGAAGCTCGCCAATTCAGTGCACACAACCGAACTCACTCTAGTTTAAATCAGCCTCTTCCTACCACAATCAGCTTCCCGATGGGCTCGTCAATAGCCCACAGACACATCACTTGCACATTACAACTATCACAACCACCAACATCAACACCAACAACACCGCCAAAAATGGCAGCGCCGACCAGCCTCCCCGTCTCCTCGGCAGACCAGACCTCCAGCTTCGCCCTGCAGCGGTACCTCGCCCTGCACTCGCAGCACGAGGAGCTCCGCCAGCACCTGGACCAGATCCGCCCCGCGAGCGCGACGTGCTGCAGCAGCACGTCGCTGGCCTCCTCGCCGTCCGTCTCGCCGACGCGCGGCACGTACTCCCCCTTCGGCCCGCAGTACCCGTCCTCGGGCGGCCGGAGGCACCACAGCAGGAGGTCGTCGCTATCGAGCTCCAAGGCGCGGCGGAGCAGCTCGCTGGCGCCGATCGCGGACGAGACGACCATCTGGGCGGTCGCCGAGGAGGAGCAGCGGCTGTTCGACGTCAACGAGGGCATGAAGCGCGCGCTGATGGAGCTGCTCAACTGCGAGCAGGTGCGGAGCGACGGATCCCTGCGGATGTGGGTGCAGTGCCGCCTGATGGACACGGAGAAGGAGCTGCGATCCGAGCGGCGGCGAAAGAGCTCCCCCTGAGCACCCGAGCTGCACAGGATCGTGGACTTTTTACGTCACAGATCGGACCGACGTCATCTCTTGCTCTTCTCTCACGACATCATAGCATGGCGAAACCCTTTCCCGAGATCGTGCCGAACAAGCGAAGCGACGGCGTCACGTCACAAAACAGGGAATCACGGATAACCTAATAATATTGGGTTGGCTTTTTGGAATTTTTTGGGATTACTTTTTTGGATAAGGGCAATTGGGGCTTTGGGACAAGCAAGGGCTTGGATGTCACGATCATCGTGCATCATCATCTTCACCTACCCGAATGGCGTTTAGGGAGCTACAACAACACCCAGACCAGCCAAGGAAAAGAAAGGCATGGTGGGCAGGGAAAGGGAGAAAGCAATGGCACAAATGGCCTTGCAACTGCAAAAGTTTGGTACGCGCGTCACGGGCGAAGGAAACATCCTCCGGGATTTCATTCTATCTTATTTTCACCCATCTTCGCCCGTGGGGATTTTTATTTGTTTGCTTTTCTTCATCGAACTGGTCAATCTGGGCAACTTTGGACAGGCCTGCGCAAGCGCATGACTTCTGCTTCTTGTTTTCTGCGTCGGGAACTGTAGGATACCACAGACATAGAGAGCTTCTCGTAATGACCGACACGACGATACCAAAATTTACCCCGACAATTTTTGTCTCAACCAACTTCTTCTCGTGTGTTTTTGACTTTTTGCACTTGACTCGTGTTGCTTGTTTTTCATTAATGTGGCTAGCAATTGGAAATCCGAGAACGTCCGGTTGAAACGTGTGAGAGTGGTTCGACCACGCGCGGGAGATCTTCAGGTCGCATGCGGTAGGTAACTGCAGCAGATGGCTTCAATAGCTCCGAAGTCTATGCCGTGCGGGTGCCGAGCACGACAAAACTCCACGCACACATAGCCATGAGCAATTACCGAGGAAAAAAAAATGAACAAAGTAGGATGATGAGAACACCAAATTAGAAAATCTCCCCAGGCGAGATGCGATTCGGCGATTCGCGTGCGATGCGGTGCCCGTCCAATCGGCCAAGCTCCCAGCGCCAAAAAGCTCCAAATCCAAATTACTGGGGCAAGCTGGATCGCCGACCCCTTTTCTGATTTGCTGAGCTAATACACGGTGCAGAATTACGGTGTGGTAATGAAGAAGGCACTATGTGACGAGCCTTGTCTCGGTCGTTGCCTCGTGGATCTGGGGAGTTTCGCCCGTGTCTGTTTGCTTTCCACCAGATTCGGCCGCGACCATCGCGCCAAAGCACCACGATAATCACCCCCCGCACCACGACCGCGTCAGCCCGGCGAAAGCTTCGAAGCTCGGAGTCTCGTGTTCCCGGCAAAGCGGCAGCTTGTCCCGAACCGGCGCCCGTCTGTGCTGATCAGCTCGCGGCGCAAAAATCTTGGAATCTGCCACTACGACGGCAACGATCGCGACGTCGACGACAACTAGCACCACCTCCACGACACCCGCCCATATTTTCTGCCTAGGCACGACAAACCGACCGCCGCCATGTCGGTCCTTTTGGAGACGAGCTCCGGCGACATCGTCATTGACCTCCTGGTCGACTACGCCCCGAAGCTTTGCGAAAAGTAAGTTGGCAAGCCCGTCCGACGCGCCCTGCAAGCTCTTGCTCAGCTAACCGCAAAGCTCGCCAGCTTCCTGAAGCTGTGCAAGATCAAGTACTACAACTTCTCGCCGATCCACTCCGTCCAGAAGAACTTCTCCTTCCAGACCGGCGACCCTCTCGGCCCTCTCTCCAAGGAGTCCGATGGCGGCACCTCCATATGGGGCCAGCTCACGGGCGACCCGAAGCAGAAGATGTTCCCGGCCTTCTTCCACCCGAAGCTCAGGCACCTCGAGCGCGGCACCGTGAGCATGGCCACCGCGCCCCTCGAGTCCGACCCGGACACCCGCGTCGCCGCCTCCCAGTTCATCGTCACCCTGAGCGAAGACACGGACTTCCTCGACGGCAAGGCCGCCATCTTCGGCAAGGTCGTCGAGGGCTTTGACGTCCTCGAGAAGATCAACGAGGCCATCGTCGACGACAAGGGCCACCCTCTCATCGACATCCGCATCAAGCACACCATCGTCCTCGACGACCCCTACCCCGACCCGCCCGAGCTGCGGGAGCCCTCCGCCTCGCCTCCCCCGACCAAGGCCCAGCTGGACACCGTCCGCATTGCCGACGAGGCCGCGCTGCACGAGGATGATGACCTAGACGAGGAGGCGATCGAGAAGCGGCGGAGGGACAGGGAGGCGCGGGCCCAGGCTCTCACCCTGGAAATGATGGGCGATTTGCCGTTTGCCGAGGTCGCCCCTCCCGAGAACGTCCTGTTCGTTTGCAAGCTGAACCCCGTCACCACGGATGCCGACCTGGAGCTCATCTTTGGCCGCTTCGGCAAAATTCTAAGCTGCGAGGTCATCAGGGACGCCAAGACCGGCGACAGCCTGCAGTACGCCTTCATCGAGTACGCCGACAAGACCTCCTGCGAGGCTGCCTACTTCAAGATGCAGGACGTCCTCATCGACGACCGCCGCATCCACGTCGACTTCTCTCAGAGCGTCAGCAAGCTCAGCCAGGTCTGGAGAGACGACACCAACAAGAAGCGGAAGAGGCACGCCAACAGGGGCGGATGGGGCGGCGTCGACGAGCTCGAGAAGAGACGGCAGTACCGCGACGAGGACGACCGCAGGGGCGACAACTACGACCTCGTCTACGGGGACGAGGAGATGAAGGGCCGCGCCGAGCGCGACAGGGACCGCCGGCCTGAGCCGGCAAGGGAGGCGGACCAGAGCAGAGATCGTCCCGGGCCAGACAGAGAACGGCGACGCAGTCGAAGCCCCGGCGGGCGGCCCAGGGACAGGGATAGGAATAGGGACAGGGACAGGGACAGGGACAGGAGAGGCGGAGACCGAGATCGATATCGATCCGACGACCGGGGTGGCGGACGACGGTACGATCGCGACGACCGGCGGCGCGACGACCGGGACTCGGGTCGCAGAGACCGCAGAGATCACGATGATCGGAATCGAGGCGGAGATCGCCACGGAGACAGACGAAGATAGCAGCGTCGTCGTAAAAGCAGGCGCCGCATCATTCCTCACTCCCTTTTTTTTCGTCCCGGGCAACACCACCGCCACCAAGATAATCAGAGCAGAAGCAGAGCAGCAGTAATACCCATGGGAAGTCCGCCGTCGCTCCCCCAGCTCGCGCAAGCAGGGCGGCCGGTCGACGACGCAACAGATGTAGACCACCAAAGAGAAAAAAGTACCTTGCCTTTCCAATTTGACGCCAACGTTGCCACTGCCGCCCGCGTAAGGCTCGTGTTTCATGAAAAAAAAAATAATAACAAGAATCTCGTTGACCTGTCGTCGGTGCGATGGCGGCCACGGGAGCCCGCACGCAAGCATCTATCTCGTCGCACTCTCCCGCAGGAGTCCGGATGTGTGGGGGGGGGGAGAGGGAAGAGGCATGAATTCGAGGTGGAGAATGAAAATCGCGACGACCATCGACCATGGGGCGTTTTTTCCCACCCTCCTCACGTCGTACAAGGCGAAGAAGAGGCCAGCTCCAAGCAAGGCAGTGTCTCACATATTCGCCGTTACAAACATCCCTGAATGGTCTTTTTTTTTCCCTTCCCACCACCACCTCTAGAGGTGTCTACACTCTCCGGGGACCTTGTCGACTTGCATCAGAGATGCAGGTAAGCGTTCGGAACGCACCCCCGCGGGAGAGGGTGGGGATCGCTGCGCACATCAGCGTGGCCCCGCGGAAGCGCAGGCTACATTAGCCCCGGCCCTGTCGTTGCCGTTTGTATGAAGCTGTCATCTGTCAGTTGTCATAATCTGTAAGGTGCGTTGCAGCTTCTCTTGTCCGCCCTGGGAGGGACCGCGACGACGACGACGACGACGACGGCGGCGACCCCCTTGGCGGGGCCATCTGGACGGACGATGGGCCTGTCCTCCCCGGGGTGAGGGAGGCATATGCGTGCGACAACGGCTTCGGCCTGTCAGAGCAATCTCCGGTCACATCCTCCAGGTTTTTTTTTTCAGGTTTTTTTCAGCTGGCCACATGGGAGGGTTGGATTTCCCACGACCAGGTTCCTTTCGGGTTGAAGCTTGTGATGGCTCTCAATTTTTTATGTTGGTTGGGGGGCCTTTTCGTCACTTGCATCCGACAACGACCGATCCTTTTATCGTGGGGGAGGGGGGAATCTATCTTTTTTTCTTTGCCCTTCGCTTCTTTTCACCTTACCGGCTGCAACCCCCGTAGCCTCGAGTTAGGTCTTGCAGGACCCTCCCTCCCTGGCAGACCAAGCCCCCCGGCCGTCTCCTGTGGCATCGGTCGTTTGATGTCGCACAGGATGATGAAAGTGACAGCATGTCGAGTCCCTCTGCAGAAAAAGAGCTGCAAAATACCTACGCATTCTTTGCACGGCCCAAGCAGGCACTGTCGATGGCCCTGTGTAACGGGGCGTCTCGCTCAGTTAGTTGAAGAGAGACATGAGCTCGTGAGTCGTGTTACTCTTCGGGGCTTCGCTTCGTCGGGGGTGATGTATGAAAGCTCCGGAGAAGGCCGGACGGGAGGCAGACCGACTGAAAATCATTTCCTCATGTCCGAGGGCGCTGTTCTATCTAAGGGATAGAAGCCCAACGATAACCTTTTCCCCAAGTCAGTCGTTATCTCGACGCCAAGTATGCGGACGCGCATCGGAGGTTCTAGACCCCGGGTCCGACAGACATTCATCGTCCGACGGATAGCGGAGGCAGCCGGATCGGCTCGTACTCTGCGCCTCGTTTTTTGGTGCCTGACCTGGTGGCTTTTTTTTAAGTCGTTTCTCTTGTTTCTTGCTTTGCTTTTGGACCTGGGCTGGGCTGGACTGGACGGGCTCATACCCATCTGGCTCATCCCTCTGCCCCCCCCCCCCCCCCTGGCACGGTCGCTTCCTCGTTATGGCCCGTCAGATGACATTGTGTTCCTGGGAGCTGGTCCAATCGCTTAGGTTTCTTGTGTATGGTTGCAACGGGTAGCTGCACGAAGGGGGGGGACCGCCGGCTCCGGGGGCTACGGTTTGACACAAGGGGAAGAGAGAGAGGGAATGGGGAGGAGGAAAAAAAAAGAGGGAGATGCAACAGACCGAGATGGCTGGCGAAATTTTCCGCCGCGGCAGACGTCGAGCCATGTGGGCTTGCTGCCCGCTGCCTCCCGTCAAGAAGGGGGTGGAGGGGCGGCCGGGCCAGGCACGCAGCGAGAGAGAAAAATGCCCCGGTACGGGGTGGGAGGGGCAGCGCAGCAGTGCGAGGTCTGCAAAAGGTTGCGAGGTTGCAAAGGGAGAGAGGATCTGCAATGCTACAGAGCCTGATCGTCTTCGAAACGTTCGTCTCTCCTCTTTACTCAACACCCTCCTCCTACTCCGTCAGTCTCTCTCTAGAGACTGGGCCACCTCCGTGCATGATTATCAGGTCTGACGCTGTACCACGCCAGCCAGCAGGCACCGCTCAGTCGACTTTCGATACGAACTGCCCTCCTTGATACGCAGTTACGGCGAGATTTTGCGTGTGCGTCTTGGGGGAGGGGATTTGCGCCGCAGCCTCGCGGTTATGCTTACGGAGATACTGTTCTCTTGCTTTTTGTTGGCTCGCCGGTGAGACTTGGGACTGTGCGCGGCGGATGATTCGAAAATTTGTTCTCGACATGGGGCACGAGGCGAGGAGAAGCGAGGGACAAACGCTGTCTCATCTGCCGCGCGCGTTTGCTTGCTGAAGAAAATTGTCTGGAGCATTAAGCTCATTAGAAACGGGGGGGGGGGGGGGGGGGGGGGTTGGGAAGCACACACATGTCTCGGTTCTCGAGATAATGGGACGATTATGGAGAACGACGGAGGAGGGCGATTATTTTCGCGCCTCGCACTGGCTTTCTTGCACGTCGTGAGACGAGGAGAAGCGGGATATCAAATCTCGAGAGCCCATTTATTGTGCTGCATGGAACAAGGGACTCTCTAATTCCAGCCGGGCCCCCGAACGCTGACCTCGTGGGAGCCTCCACACGGAGCGGGAACGACCACGCCTTGGATGGTCGTTGCGGGCGCCTGGGGATCGAGACGGGGGAACAACGCAATATGGTCCGTCCGTTCGGGGCCTCGAACAGGGACGATGGCGGCAATCTCCTTTCACGTTGTCTCCCCGGGGTTCAGGAGGGACGAGGACGATGGAGACTCCCCTCCTCCTCCACTGTTTCCCCGAGGATTCGACGCCAGTCTGGAGTAGTCCGGAAGACGAGGGCTCAGTCAAGCTCCTGCAGGGCCATTATCCACCTTTTCTCTCTCTTTTTACCCCTGATCCAGATGCGCGAGATGTCGGACGGACGAGGTAGCATTGCATCACGCCCCCTTCTCGTCCAAGCTCTTGGAAGGAAGAGAGAGACAAAAGTTGGATTTGCTGACCGCTTCCGGGGACGGCAGGCTTTCTGCGGGGAGGACGCACTGTGATGGGGGAGGAAGAAGGAAGAAGATGCTTGCAAGCGTCGGTTCCTGTCAACGTTGACGGGATGGATGGATGGATGGGTGGATTTTAGGTATGGGTATGGGGATGGGCGCGGCACCGTCCGGATTAAGCTACATCTCAACGGCAACGCAGAAAGAGGGAGCCACTCACACGGAGAGAGTGTTACATGTAAGTGTGTATGTGTGTGTGGTCTGTATGTGTGTGTGAGGCACATACAACAGACAGCTCGCACTCCCATTTTCTACGTGCCTGTCTCTCAGCCCGCGCCCGTTTGCTGCTATTCTTGTCTCCCCGCCGGGCGCGTGTGTGTCGTGCATTTGAGTTGCCCTCCTTCCCGCTGTCTCTTTTATTCGAGAGCGAAGGGGGAGGGCCGGTCCCGCCTGCGGCCGCCGATCGGGATGGTTGAGGACCCGACCAACGGGAAGCTCAAGTCCAGCTCGCCTTGGACCATCTTTCTTTCATTCAAACGAGAATATTGCGGGTGGGAATGAGATAGATACAGCGTTTGTCACGATTGGCTGGTGGGGCAACATATGAGAGAGGGCTGGCTGGCAGGGTCTCTCTCTGCACCACTTTTCGCTTCTTCTTGTTCTTCTTTTTTGCTTTTTCCTCTCTTCTGTTCGAAGCCAAGTGGCTAAGGCAGGGGGAATAGTATGGGCTGGAGCCCTGAGCTTCTGCGGCCTGGGCCGGGCCCCACTCATGCAGCTGACAGCAAACACATACATGTGTATGCCGATGCTCATCATCTTGCCTGCCCTGTCTGTCTGTCTGTCTGTCTGTCGGTCTGGCGCCCCCGGCTGTATGATTTCAACACTATGCCGCCATGCCAGCTTTCCGTCTCTCTCCACCGGCTCCCCGCCCCCTGAAGGGGTTTGTCTGATGTAGGGGAGGGGAGAAGAGATCCTCGCTGCCATCGCGGGAGCGAGAGGCGAGATACATTTTGCATCTTCAGAGGCAAGCAAGCAAGCAGCGTGTGTTTTTCATTTCTTCAGCGATTGGAGGTGTAGATTGGTGTTACTTGACGCAGAGCTTGTGCCTTTTGATGCTCCATGCTGCTTCTGTTCTTGTTCGCTTTCTCCTCTGATCTGAGCTGATCTGTCCGTTCGTTGGTTCTGTCGATGTCGGCCGATTTGCGCTCTCGTCTCGGCTCTTTCTACCCCCCTTGTGTGTCCGCTACGTAGCAGCAGCAACGAGATGCCTAGATTCAGAGGCAGAGAGAGATGATGGCAAGTTACTTTGCATGGTCCCACAGCCCAAACCGACTCACGAGCACCGAGCACGGCGGCCCCCCAAGCAACGACCCATCACAAGCGCATCTCCCCAATCGACGAAACGGGGGTTGGCGGGCCTTGCGTCACGTAACAGGACACTCTTCTGCATATCTTTCTGTGATTCTGTCATGTTTCTTTTGCATTTCGCTTTTTTTCTCAACTTCTCCTCTCCTCCTTCTCTCATATATATGGGCTCAATCGGCAAGCCGGGAAGTGGGCACATTCTGACTGAAGACACGCCCCCTATCTCCACACAATGTAAAAACGTCACAGAAATAACAACAGCGGTTAGTATAGCATGTTGTTCAATGATGCATCGTGAGACGGTCGGACAATCAGAAGAGGGTTTGCCTTTTTCCTGACCTTGCCCTCTTCTTTTCTTTCCCCCCACCCCCGGATCCGCCCGCCCCTCCTCCACTTTCGAGTGGGACCGAGAACGTTGCCGTTTTGCCCGACTACAACGACGAACGACGAACGAGGTCTGGAGGAAAGCGAGGAAGTGTTGGTTTGTTTGCTTTCCCCAAGGCCCGAGCGGTCTTTCTTCTTTTTCTTCTTTTATTAGTCTTTCCTGTCATCTTCGAGGAAAGGTGACGATGCGTTCTACATGTCCATTTCGGGATGAAGAATTACTTGAAGCAGAAGACGTCGTTGGGCCTTGTGTTCCCCGTCCGCTTCGCCCCGATCTGTCCTCGTTGACGATTCGTTGTTGAGCACGGTGGACAAAGGTCGACAGACAGCCTGGCCTCATGATACATGTACGCTTCTCTACGGTTTGTGGGATAGCAACCGCCCCCACGTCGGACCAATCCGTGGACGGCTCGTCGTCGGACGGACTCGCAGCCGGGGCTCGGTTTGTTACTACCTATTCTATCTTTGCGAGCTCGGCAGTTCTTCAGCGAGCCAGCGAGGGGGTGGACGTGTGCATGGTACGCTGTGGGGGGTTGAGTTTTCTGTCACATCATGTCGTCGACGACCTCGTCTGCTACTGTGATGTCTGCCTATGACATGTCTCGTCTCAAGCGTTTAATATCAGTTGGTGGCGATAGACGAGGCCCAGTCTCCTGTTTCTCCCCGTGTATATTCCTGCCTGACCGAGGAATATTTGAGGGGCCGTCTCATTGGCCGAGGCTGGGAGGCTTCAAAGTACGGCTGAGAGAAGATTGACGTGCGAGAGACATCGAGGATGACTGGTCTTAGACCTCCCCCTCCTCTCTCTTCTCTTTCTGCCTGGTGGTGTCTCCAAATACCCACCCACACTCATTAGCAGCCGCAAGGCACGGGTGTGGTGGATTTTCTCACGTATTCCCGGGGGAGGGCTAGTTTAGATTGAGCCCAAAAACGAACGACCAACCCCAGACCGGCCAATTCCAAAGAAAAAAAAAAAAAGATCCAAGATATGGTACAGATCGCCCGCTTGCTGCTGAGCCCTACAGATCTTTACGCTACGCTACCCCTGGACCCCTGCTCAGCCCGTTCGCCCTCCCTCTCTCTTCTCTCCGCCCCTCCATTTTCTTATTTTCCCTGCTGCTGCTCTCATTCGTCTGCTCTTGTCTCTTTCTACAGTAGAATGGGCAGACATCTACAGCGGGCGACCAGGGGGGGCGCAGGGGGTGGGTTTCGTTCTCCCCTCCCCCCTTCTGCACACCCCTACAACGCCTGTTTGGCGTCAGGAGCCGGGCCTTGGATGCCTGTCTTCCTGCAGGCTGCCGGGAGTGCTACCTTGGCACACACATGGGTTGCGTCTTCTGCAGTGGAAGGGGAAGAAAAAGAAAAAAAGAGAGAGAGATGCCAACCACCACGTCGTCCCAATCGTTTTTCTGTGTGTTTTCTCCACTGTCTACGAGGGGGGGAACACTGAGATGGCCGCACCCACCCACCCCCCACCACCGCCCAACGTTGTATAGCAGCAGCTTGAACCCCATCCAATGACACCTGTCGTGTCTCCATGGGGGGGGGGGAGAGGGAGGGAGGGAGGGAAGCCGGCGCGAGCCAACGTTGACGAGGGGGGTGTGGGTTTTGGGGACCTACGGCAACGCATGGCAGGGGTGTTGTGGGCGTCCCGGCGATTGCGAGTGTGATGCGAGAAAGCTGGAGTGACTTGTCGCAATCTCCTTCCAAATACGCAATGATATCGAGATAGGTAAAGATGTGTGTGTATCTTGTTATGATGAGAGGAGGAGCGAGCAGCAGGAAGAGGGGGGGAGGGGCCCAGATGCCGAACTGCAAACACTCTCGCACGCCAACCGCATTGGATACATACACAAGCGGAGTAGTAGCAGCAGCAGTGGCAGTAGCAAAAGCAGTAACAGCAACAGCAGCGATGGTAACGTCAATCCGTCAACGCGATCGAATCAACAGACGGGAGCGGCCGTGACAAGGGGTTTGACAGTATAACATCGATCCCGGCTGCAGCTGCTTTTCTTCACTTCTCTTCTGGATCTGATGCCTCGTTTCTTCTTCTTCTCTCTCCTCACTGCCCTATCCTTTTTCTATTCTCATCTACACTTCCTCTGCCCAAACGCTTACACTCGCACACGCACGACTTACACACGCCCCCCTCCTCCTCTCGTGTGGAACGGAACATCGACAAGCAGGTCTCGACCTTTTTTGCTCTGGGGACCTGCGAAGTCTTGAAGACTGCAACAACTTATCTTGTTTCTTTAAAACATCCACGTCTGACAAGGAGGCGTTATTCGACATCCTCTCCTTCCCTCTCCCTTCCCCTACTACCTTTCCTTCTACCTATCGCCGTCAGAAACACCCTTTCTTCTTCCTCTTCACGCGAGAGACCAGGGATACGGTCAGCCCAGGAAGTGAACCCCTTCCGCCCCTCCTCTCCTCCATCTACCGCTGAAACGAGACCGCTTCCACGACATTTCTCGACGTCGTCATCGCCCAAGGTCACGCACCACGTCCTTGCTGCTGTCTCGAGGGCCCGGAGGGAAAGGATTCGACCAACACGGGGCCTCGTCCTCGCTTCCTGTAACAACCATCCTCGTCAGGCGGCTCTTGCCTCCTCAGGTCGTTCACTCCATCTCGCCTCCTCTCACCTTGTCTGCAAGCCACCCCCTACCTCCCACCTCCTCTGTCACCTGTAGATCCCTGGCCCACGCAGCCAGTCCGCAGCACACACAAAAGAGCAAGCCGTACCGAAGCAATGGTCAGCCCGACTTGCTACCCCGAAGGAAGACGATATAGCCGCGTCGACGCACCCTACGTCTACCCGGAACGACAGCAGCGATACTCGAGCACGTCCGAAGCGCGAACATCGACAATGACTGAACGAGAGCCCGAGACCGACACGCCGCCCCGCAAGCGCATTGCCGTTGCTGTGAGTCTTGAACCTTCTTCTTCTACTGTGATGTTTCTTTCTTTTCTTCGCTCTTGTCTTGGTCCTTGCCGGTTTACGGGCACGCATGTTGGAGGAGGGCACACGAGAGAAGGGAGCTTGCATTTCTGGGAGACAAGACGAAAAAGAAAGATCTGACAGATCGACAGTGCGGCCGTTGCCGGAAGCGTAAGATTCGTTGCAGCGGAGACGCGGGCAACGGACTGCCCTGCCAGAACTGCAAAGCTGCTGGTGCAGACAACTGCATGTTCCTCCGTGTAAGTGACCATCTTCCCTATCCCATTTATGCCGTTTCCCCGCGGATGGGGTGACTTGATGCTGAACTCTGTCCAAAGGTCGCCTCAACAGAAGCCCCATGGGTTCAGCCCTCTGACGCGTCTTTCGGCTACGATCTGAAGGTCGCGAGGGCCTACCAGAGCCAACTCGCCTCCCCCTTGACGACCTCCCCGCCTCACTACGGCTCTGAGATCCATGATGGCCTCCCGAGGCACGGCGGCTACCCACCCACGTCGGCCGGATACTCGTACGGCTCTGGAAAGTACTACTCCTCGTGGGCTGCCGCATCGGCCCCCGCCTACGCAGCCGACGACGGCACCGGCGTCGACTACTCGGCCATGGGATACCCGTACCCCTACCACAGCCAGGACCCGACGTACCTCTACCGCATGACCGCCGCCGCGAAGCCTGCCCCCACCCCGGCGGACCTGTACGTCAACACGGACGGTACGGGATACGGTTACGGCAGCGCCGGCGGCGCCCTCGTCCACCGCGCCGCTCCCGGCCCCGTTCCCGCATCCGTCTCCCCGCAGGAGGCGCCCAACTTCTCCCTCTCCACCGTCGCCGCCTCTCTGCCTCACGCAGGCGGCGGCGGTGACCGCCTCCTTCCCAACCCGTCACGCCTCCCGGGCACCACAAATGTCCACGCCTACCGCGCCGACACATCCTACGCGCCCTCGTCCAAGTCCTCCGGCGGCCCGGGCTCCTCCGGCACCTCCCCGACGAGCGCCGTCTCCGACAGCTACGAGAGCTCCCCCTACCCGGCGCCCTCGCACACCCTCCCGTCTATGACGCACATGCACCAGCACCACCGCCTCTCCGGTGCCGGCGACGCGGGGTACCCGCCGTCAACGGCCAGCAGCGGCGACTCCATCTTCAGTGCGTCCGAGGCGAGCCTGCGCACGCACGGCTCCAGCTCGGACCTGAGCTACAAGTACACCACCGAGGGCTCCAGCAGCGGCTCCTTGTCCGGCGGACGCCGGGGCAGCGGCGAGACGTCCTCGTCCGCGGGGTCGCTGGCCAACGGGCAGGCGTACACCGTCACCACGCCCTCGTCGAGCATGTACGCCGCGGCGGCCGCCGCGAGGCACCAGCACCACCACGTGGGGGCGTACATGATCTCGGAGGACGTGGGCCCCGAGCATCACCACCATCACCACGCGGGTCGGCGGCCCGCTGGCAGCTTGTCTGCCTCCTGAATTTCTAACTCCTTAACCAAAAGGCCCCTTTCGATTTCCAGCCGGAGATTCTGTTCAAGGGGGATTTTGCAGAATAATGGTGCGCCACCAGTTCATGAGATGGGAGATTTCCGAGACAAACATCCAAGTCACCATCTACTTTGCCGGGAGGAGGGGGCTCCCTCCTCTCGCGCCATGCGCGCACCGAAACAAACAAAAACCCGCCCTCTGATTTGGAATCTTTTTTTATTGCTTACCCGAATATCATTCGTTCGAATTTTGTTGCACTTTTTCTCTTGCACTACTTCTACTTCTGCATCTTTTTTATGCGCCTCAGACCATTGTTCTCTTTCGACCTGCATTCAGCCAGTCAAGCCAACCAATCCAACCGCCTCCTCGAAAACGACACGATACGACACGACTTGAAGCGTCGACAAGGGGGGATCTTACTCCTTCCAGCATGTATGGCGTCTCGTTCCGACCCTCCACACTTCCAGAGATACGGGACGAGGGAGGCTTTCGTGGCGTCCTGGTTCTTCCTGGGAGATGCACTCCTGACACCGCTGGCGTTCGGACTTTTGGCCGTCATCCAACCGGACGACCCTCCGGGGCGACCGGTGTGCGTGTCAGCTATACATCGCGCATGCACCTACGGACTCGGGATCTCACGCCTGCGGTAACTCGGTGTGTGCCTGAGCCCGTGTCGTCCTTACCCTCTCCACCTCCCTTCGACGATGGCTGAGGTTACGGTCACTGGAGATAACGACCCGCTCGCGCCGCCGGCTTGCAGATGTGCGAGACTCCTTCGGAACTTTCTCAAGAGATGGAGGCTGAACGTCATCTGTCTCGAGGAAGTCCCGCGACGTGGGAAAGGGGGGGGTTCACGAGAAAGAAACAAGAACGCCACCCTGATGGTTCCCCCCCTCCTCTGACCGAGGGACCGGATAAGACAGGCTTGTTCTGCTTTTCCCCCTTTTCGACACGGTGTGGTTACTCCCCCCGAACCCAACGCTCTGGGATTGAGGGGGGGAAGGGGAGATGCAAGGGGCTGGACCTCCTTGTGCATCTCGTCTCGTTCCTCAGCCCATCAGGCTGGGAAAAAAGAGAGCAGCATCATGCAGTGTCTCGTTGGGACTCGGGCTGCTTGGAGTGAGGTGGGAAGTCCAGAACCAAAGTGCGTGTGTGGCTTGCAACCCTCCTCTCTCTCTCTTTCCCCCCAATCCCGGAGGACCTCATGCGGCTACCCGACCCGGCGCGCCCGCCCCAGAAACCGACGATGTTCCCCAGTCCCGTCTCGTTCCCGCCCTCCATCTTTCTCCCGGAGAGCAACCAACAATGTGCCGGTCGAAAAGCCCCTCCTTTTGTGTTCCCCCAGACGGCCTGCGAAGCACAGCCCCTCCCCCTCCCCCTCCCCTCCTGTTGATTCGAGTCTTCCGACGCGGGCGTCTTGGGAAAGGCAGAAGAGACAGGTGTCAGCCAGGGTCCCGGCCCAGGCACGAAGCCGCCTTCACACATCTTTCTTCACCGATCCCCGTTTTCAAAGACACACAACCCTGTCGTCACTCGACGTTCTCTATCTTTGGAAAACAGGGAACCAGGGGAGAGACGGAGGGGTTCGTTGGTCGTCGAATTTCGCTTCTCTTTTCCCCTTTCTCACCAACGACATCTTTCTTTTTGATTTACTACCAACACAGCACACGCACACACCCACCCTCCATCTTTTGAATATCGTTTCAAAGTTGATGGGTGAGGGGTGGGTTCGCATTAGGGAATAACGGAACAAGAGTTGGAACATCATCATTGGGCGGGATCCGAAAAGTTATTACCATTTTTCCATCTCTCTCTTCTCGTGGTCACAGCGGGGTGGATTTTGATTCCTCGCTTTACGAGGGTTTTGCCCACCACCGCCACCCATCGCCATTCCTTTCATTGCTGGTTCTCCCCGTTCTTGGGGGTTTGTAGGAAGAGTCTGCATGTCTGCGTCTTGCTTGTTGTTTCTGCTCTTTTATGGTTTTTACCGGGGCATGTGGGTTCCTCTTTTACGTGTAATACTTTCTCTTCCGGGTAACGCCAAGTGATGTGTGCCCGGGTTTACGAAGAGACATTCCCCCCTCCTCCATCGACCTGGGAGGATGGAAAATGGGGGGAAAGGAGGAGCAACGGGACGGGTTCAAAACCGGTGATACAGAAAAGAAAGGCAACATTGGTTATTCTTTCCATCTTGAATATTGGAGGTATTTGGGGGCAAACAACATTGACAAACCACGCGCGCACGATACCAAGAGACGGAGTGGGGGAAACGGAAAAAAGACAGATTAGCGATGATCTGTGTTGGGTTCATTTGATTCTACCTTTTCTCATCTTCTTTTCTATTTCAACCCTGTACCAGTGGCGTTGGGTCATGACGAGTATGTTTTTTTGACGGTTTTCCCTTGTCCTCATCCATTCGAGGGCATAGGGAGTGAGCATCTCTTATCACAGACAGGCATAAAAACAACAGACGCGATGTCGTTGCTGCTGTCGCTGTCTTTCTTGTTCATGGGCCCGAGATTTTCGGCGCCTTCTCTCCTTTCATGCATCCCGAGGCCATGGGCGTATGTTAGCCTTAATAATATGGCACGGGAGATTCTTCAGTATGGGGACTATCTGAGGGGAGCGCGCGGTTGTGGTATGGAAGAGTACAGATTGTAGGTATCACAGATATTATGAGGGGGATGGGGAAAAGAGGCCTGCTTGAGACAGAGCTCGGCATTCATGTATCAGATAGTCCCCCGACTGGGATCGGGCGTTTTGCCTTGCGTGGAGGGCAAGAATCGAAATAATTTTCAAATCATCTCTCGTAAACGTGTATACTTGGGCGTGTGTGCTATCGCGTGTGTTCCCTTTTTTTCCCGCCAAAAGGGCTTGGTAAACATGATACTGGGGTATGAATTACTGTTCCACTGAAAAAAATGTGGAAGATGGAAATGTGTATGCCTGCATGTACGGCATCCCGCTAACTTTTACAACTTCTCCGCCACGTCGTCGATCTCGCAAAACGCCTTGAAGGTGACGAACTCGTCGTCGTCCTCGCCCTCGGACTGCAGCACCAGCTCCGCCGTCGACCCCACGAAGAAGACGTTGCCCTCGCTGATCTTGTGCACCGTCGGGCCGACGGCGATGGTGCCCCTGCCCGACGTGCAGATGATGATGCTGGGGCCCTCGAGAGGCTCGAAGGTGGCCTTGGAGCCGTAGCCCTTGAGCAGGGAGCGGACGACGCTGAACTCGTCGATGGGCGGGTCGTACAGGATGACGGCGGAGCCGGAGCTGTAGGCGGCGCGGTTGAGGGTGGCGTAGGGGTACTCGGAGGGCGACATCTTCTGCTCGTCGATGGGGGCGTAGTTGTAGGTGAGCATGTCGACGAGGGTGGGCACGTCCTTGAACTTGGGGGTGAAGCCGGCGCGGACGACGTTGTCCGAGGCGGCCATGCACTCGATGATGTCGCCCGAGAGGTAGGCGTGGATGTCGTCGGCGCGGAGGAACATGGCCTCGCCGGGCTCCATGCGGACGAAGTTGAGGAAGAAGAGGACGAAGAGGCCGATGTCCGCACCGAACTCTGCGTGGTTGCGGGTGATGAGCTCCGCGAGGGTCGCGCCGTCGCTTGGGCCCGCGCCACCGCCGGCGAACTTGTCGCCTTCCGACTTGGCCTGCGAGACGAGGCGCTCCGCCTCCCTCTCGATCTCCTCGGTCGTGGCGGACAGCAGGGAAGCGAAGATGTGCTGCAGGGCGGTCTTGTTCCGCTCCTTGGTCTCTGCGGACTCGGTCTCCTCGTCGCCCTTTACCGTGTTGATGAACTCGTCGGCCTTGTCCTCTTTCACGAGGCTCTTGAGCGGAGGGATCGTGGAGAGGAAGTGGGAGATCTCGGCGAGTGGTCGGAAGCCGCAGAGACCCTCGAAGGGGGTGATGGCGATGGCCATCTCTGGCTTGTGGTTGTCATCTGGGTAGTTCTTGGGGTCGCGGGCGTGCAGCTGCTCGGCGAGCTTCTTGTTGGGGTGGGCCTGGATGGAAAGGGCCTTATTGATGGAGAGGACCTTGAAGAGGAAGGGGAGCTTCGAGCCGTATTTCGAGGCGACGGGTGCGGAGAGGAGTTGCTGGTTGTCTTGTACGAGCTCGAGTAGGGTGCGGCCGGACTGGAGGTCTTTTGAGGGGTTCGAGGGATGGGTGCCCATCCAGAGCTGAACAGCGTGTTAGTGCGGAAGTGCTTTATTAGGAGGAATCCAAAGGTCTCACCTCTGCGTAGGGCTTGTCAGACTGGATGGTGAAGCCCTCAGCTGGTGTCGTGGCCGCAAAGCGCGCAGCGGCTGACGCCTCTCCCTTCTTTCCCCATTCGTACGAGTTGACTCCGCATTGGAGCTTCAGCAGAGGGACCTGGAGAACCATTTTGGGAGACGAGGCCGCGAACAGCTCGGGAATGAAAACGAATTGTCAAGCAATGGAATGGCAGCAGTGTCCAAGCGATGCGACGTGGTGGTGTCGTGGTTTTAAGGATGCAAATAGGCGCTGATTCACCCCACCATCAATTTGACGTCAAGGAGGGTTCGCGGGAGCTTCGTAAGTTCGGGTACCTTAGGGGACATGGGAGGGCCGAAGACCCCGCAACAAGACGATCTGGACCCCAACACCTGACCCAGACCCCTCCGCGTCTGCGCACCTGGTCACGTACCTTTGGGTGAAGGATGATCCAGTTTGGTGCAGAGCACGGGCCTCGGGGGAGTGGTCGGGCCGTATCGCGGACGGCGGGGCCCAGTGACAGCAGGCCCCGCTTGAGTGATGCTCTTCCAAGATATGATTGGCTGGCTGCCGCAGTTCTAGGCAGCACGCGGCTACCTAGAGCTGCCGCGCTCAGAGGACCAATGAGCTCATGCGCGCGGCGTTTCTCCCCTTCACGTTACAACTTACCACCAACAAGTCAGCGACACCATCTTCCACCGCAGCCGCGCCTCGACCATGTTGTTTGCAACCTCTAAGCTGGATGTTTGCTAAACTCTAAGCTGAGCATGTGCTGCCGTGTTTTCTTTCAATTGGATTTGAAATACTCTTTTTTGTTTTATAGCATTCTTCTATGTTGAGATACCCCAGCTCGAGATCCGAGCTATCGATCTACGTACCGTACCTGCCTACCTAGCACCTGCCTTGGCCGACGACGCTGCCTGCCCGCCCGTACGGATCTCAGGTATCAGGTACAGCCTTGCCTGTTCTTTCCATGTAAGTTCTGGTTGCCAGGTTCGCGCTTGCCGTGCGCAGCGATGCGCCGCGACGAACTTGAGCTATGATCGTCCGCCTTTCCCGCTGCCACTCCCATCCTTCTTATCCTCCCCGTTTCACCACGTCTGGTCCCCTACAATCCATATTCATCGTCCCACAACCTATATGTTGCCCCTCATGAAAGTGCCAGCAGCTCCTCGTAAAACGCCAGCAGCTCCTCGCAAAATGCCAGCAACTCCTCGCAAAACGCCAGCAGTTCCTCGCAAAACGCCAGCAGCTCCTCGTAAAACGCTTCCGACCCCGACGGGCACTAATGCTAATGTCACGAATTCCAGCGTCCCGAAAGCCGAAAAACCCAAGCCTACGCGGAAGCGGAAGGCGCCCAGCACTCCCAACACCCCCGCGACGGGTCCCAAACCGAAACGGCAGCTGGTCGAAGCTGTTCCCGCGAAGCCAGCATAGGAGAAGGGCGCCTCGGAGAACAAATCGCTCGGTGCTTCTGCATCTCTTAGGGTCAAGATGTCTCAAAGAAACAGGAGCGGCCGTGGGTCGAATCGCAACAATGGCAGTGGGCACGGCGAGGAGGTCCAGCTTTGGGAGTCTGGCAAGGAGAAGTTCCAAGAGATTGTCAATGGCGTCAACCAGGAGAACGACAACCTCGAGGAGCTACTGAAGCTGGACAAGAAGGCGGCCGTCGCGAGCAAAGATGGTGGAAACCCCTCGGCTAATGACCTTAACAAGATGGAACAGTTTTGCCGCACCGGGGTGAAGCTTTCGGAGAACAATTCGAACAACATCAAGCACCTGATCGAGCAGCTTAAGATCCTGAAGGCCGTGCAGCAGGCTAAGGAGGCTGCAGAGGCTCCCGCAGCAACAACAACTTCATCACGCACCGGCAGCTCGACGCGCAACAGAGACGCCGCTGCCGCCGCCCTCTACGACTTTGACGGAGCGGGCGACTCCCCCGTGCCGAGCCCCATGGGCAGCTCGCGCAAGTTTGGCGACCGAGGAAGCAACCGCGACAGCATGCCGCCCAAGGCCGATAGCGTCGAGCCGCAAGGGTCGACGGGTAGCAACACAGCAGGGTCGTCATCAGGGGCGCTGGGATCGAACGCCAATGCGGCGCGGTCCAGCAAAATGTCCTTCTCCAAAGGTGACAAGGTGGCATTCAAGCGAAAGAAAGACGAGCCGCAACAAGGTGAGACGCCCTTCGATTGGATCCTCGGGGAAGTAGTTGGCGTCATCGGCGAAGGCAAGAGCCGTCGGTACAAGTGCCTAGACGTGGAACCCGAGGACAACGTCAAACCAAAGGAGTACAAGACATTCGCGTCGGCCATGATACCGATTCTCCCCGAGAACCAGTCGCATAATCTTGCGAAGCTGGAGGCGGGCAGGATGGTGCTCGGCCTCTATCCGCAGACGACGGCATTCTACGCGGCAGACGTCGTCGGCACGGAGGCCGACGGCAAAACGGTCAACCTCAGATTCCACGGCGAGAACGACTCGTCAACAACGCACCAGGTGGAGCGACGATATGTGCTGGAGTACCGGAACTGAAAAGGGATGCAGAGCCGCGAGAGCGAGATGGGGGTGGGGGCATATTGGGAGGTATTGGGCCCGAAGAGGGAAGCGAAACATTGCGAACCAGCTTAGCGAAAGCCATAAACAGACGAGGGCGGGCGCTCGGTCGGGAAACAATCGCGCGTATTGGCCCGTGGGCTGAGATCAAACGGACGGCCGGGGGATGTGTAGATGCGCGTGATGCTCATTAAACAAAAACCGGAGACTCATGACGCGGCGGATCACAAACGGAGCTTAAGCATCAGACCGGGGCCGGGGCAAGGCAGATTAGTATTGACGGCGAAAAGCGAATATAGCATGCTTGGGAACACGGCCATTACAGAATACAGGAGTGTCATCATACTATACTACGGAGTGCCTCCCGCAGTTTGCAACTTGGCATAAGGGTAGCAAGGCAGGCCGGCGGCCCCTTGGCCATCTTGGACGAGATGATGGCATGTGCTCGCTTGTCTTGTCTTGTCTTGTCGACTTTCTTGGGTGCCTTCTGTCAAATTGCGCCCCTGACTCCGGCATGGCACGTGCATGAAGCGAGTGCCGCGCCGGCGAGGTTCCTGCATGTCGCTAAATGTGCCTATTGGTCGGTGCATTCAGGGAGCCATACTGGACCCGCCCTGCCCCTTTCAACGGCCACTGAGAGGCGAGATGGCGGGAAGAGCACTGGAGGGGAGCGAGAGGGAGCCCGGAGGGAAACACTGGAACGTCGGGGACTTGCAGGGACAGCTAGCCCGAAAACAGCATACGGCGGGACCAGGGGCCCTGTTTGTTTGGGTTCCACTGGGGGAGGAGGAAAAAAAGGTACGTTTGGACGCTGATTGGTACGCTGTAATTCTCAGGCCACTTGCACTTTTTTTTACGGGCATGTACGTACAAAGTCGGGTTCGGATACGCAGCGCAAAAAAAGCAAGCCTTAGGTGAGGCCGTAATGGTTCGGTTCAGTGCGAATCTCCGACGATGGGACACACGGGAATTGACGGGCGCACCCCGCAGAGACATGCGTATCGAAGTGGTATGCGCGGATGCGCAGATGTTCTGTAGATGATGTGTGTCAATGGCAAGAGATGTGAGGCAGCTTTGCATTGGTGACTCGGGGTACCTACCTAGTGGATTAAATAGGTACCCAGTTGAGCTGCCTAAGGTAGAACAGGTACCCAGCACAGGTACCTACCTGTACCTAGAGCGAAGCAGAGAGAGACATCAGCTAGAGTCGCTAAAGCATCGACGTTGAAACGCGTAGGTAAGCCGATCAGATCAGTCCTCTCCAACGAGAGAGAGCTTTGGCTTTGGCTTTTACTACTGCGTGTAGGTACCTTATGCTTCGCTTTGCTTTGGACGGACTGCTCCCGCGCCAAGGCAAACAGCAGCAGCCCTCCTCGCAACACCTCCTGCGTTTCGAAAGACACGAGCATTAATCTAGGCCCAAATATAGCCGTCAATTGGTTCCTCGTTTCGATACACTATCCGTACCGCCCCTCGGCATACTCTGCAAGTACTTTCAGGTCCAACTTTCGCAGTAAGATACCGCGTACCTTACCTCAGGTACCCAATGACCAAGGTAAGGTACCCTGCAGCAGCAGCAGCACACACCCCAGTCAAACGCCTGAGCGAACAGCGCCCAACAGAGCCAACGACGTGCGGGCGTGGTGCTCCATTTCGACCCCAACCTCCGATCCCCGACTCGGCAAGCAGCAACAGATCGCAAGGTTGCCTTTTTTTTTTTTCCTTTCCCCTTCCCTTCCAGCCGCGATAGCTTCTCTCTCCGCCATCACCCGTACACACCGCATTCTCGGGACTCACGCTCCTTCTCGACTTCACCTCCGATCCCTCTTCCCAAACCTCGACGACCGCACATTCAGTGCGCGCACGACGACCCGAGAACGACCAATTGTCCTCCACTCGCGAGATTAGCGAACCCGTCACACGTCGCGACATCCATCCCCCCTTTCCACCGACCGTCCGAGCCCATCACGCCAGCTCTTCGACAACCTCTTCTCTGACACTCTCACTCTTCCTACCTCTACACCGAAAGAATCCAGGCACCGTCCTTACAGTCACGATGGGCGGTCAACTCTCAAAGATGATGGGCAAGATCTTCGGATCCAAGGAGATGCGTCTGCTGATGCTGGGTCTCGACGCCGCCGGAAAGACCACCATCCTCTACAAGCTCAAGCTGGGCCAGGACGTCACCACCATTCCCACCGTCGGCTTCAACGTCGAGACCGTCACCTACAAGAACGTGAAGTTCAACGTCTGGGACGTCGGCGGCCAGGACAAGATCCGTCCCCTCTGGAGACATTACTTTAGCGGTGAGTAACCCTCTCCCTCCCCCGCCTTCCACCCCCGCGCCCCTTTTTGGGGATGAGTGTGACCCCCTTTCGCCCTCTGGCGGGAAACAATTGCAACAGACGCGCTGACGAAGATTCTCAAAACCTTAGGCACCCAGGGTCTCATCTTCGTCATCGACTCCTCGGACCGCGCCAGAATCGAGGAGGCCAAGTCGGAACTGCACAGGATCATCAACGATCGCGAGATGAAGGACAGCTTGCTCTTGGTGTTTGCGAACAAGCAGGACATTAACGGAGGTGAGTCACATCGATGATAACACCCCCTCCGAGACCAGCTGGCAGCGCAGGCTGCTCCGACAAGGAAGAACACGTAGACTGACGAGACCCCCAAAAACAGCCATGAAGCCGCAAGAAGTCACCGAGGCGCTGCAGCTCTCCAAGTTAAAAGATAAGGTCTGGTACGTCGTGCCCAGTTGCGCCACGACGGGCGAGGGCCTGCTCGAGGGCCTGGCCTGGCTGTCCAACAACGTCAAGGCGCCCCCGGCCCCGGCCAAGAAGTAAACGACGAGACGAATCCTTTTTTCCATCCATTCGCAATCCGATTCCCTTTATTCTTACGACCGAACCTATCGAAATCCCGCAAACTCCATCGACACCCCCGTCTCCTCCATCTCGCCGACCAAAACAAGCTGCGATCTGCATGCCACCTCAGAATGCACATACCGAGGCATCGACCGTCCATCCCTCCAGACCGAAGACCGTAACAAAGGGTTTGCGTCTGCTATTGCACCCCCGGCTCCAGCTCCCCTCCGACGAGATTGACGCCGGAAGAAAGCCTGCCTTGCCGTGAGCGCGCTCTGTTGAGTCACGCCGTGGTAGCCGCGAAGAAAGGGGGTGGCCTTAATCACTCCTGCCTCGACAGCGACGGATCTTCCCCCCGACCAACCCGAAAACCCCCAGACTCCAAACCCACCCAACCCAATGGCTATTTTTCATACCACCACAAACTCTTGACGTAACGCTTTTAACTAAGAGAAGAAACCGCGCGGATATCGAAGGGAAGAAGTGACCAGAACGCAAAAGGGGGGGGGGGGGGGGGGGGGGGGCGGCCTTCTGCACAACTGTTGTTTTTCTCTTGCCATTACGGGGGGTGTTCTCTGGGCTGCTGCCGCCGCAGCTACTGCTTGCGTTTTCCATCTTCTTCGCTAACCTCTTTTCTCCTCTATTCCGTGCTGAGTGTGGTTTTCTGAAATACCCGAACTTCCTAGAAGGCGAGAAAAGAACGTGGTCTTTTTTTTCTTATTGCTGTCTTGTTACACACCCTTATTTTTTTTTATTGTCTCTTGCGTCTTTTTTGGTATGGCGGGAAACGGGGGAGGGCAAAGGCAGGGCCAACACGATATTTCTCCCCCCTTCTTTTTTTTTTCTATTCCATAGTTGTATTGAAATGATGTACAAGAAATACCCTCTGTGAGCTTTTTCAGGAAAATCTTCCGAGCTTCCTCTCCCTATGTACTGAGGCTTGGTGGTTCGTCTGGCTCTGCTTTATGGCCTGTCTCTGGGTCATGAGCCATCGTTGTTCATGAGATTTCGTTGATTCATTACGTCGTGGAGGGATTCCAGCCCAACTGGCACGTCGCAACATGGACAAACCGCACACACCCTTTACGCTACGCACACAGCCCCCCAAGTCCCCTTTCATCTAGCCCAAACGGCCGAACGGAAATCTTTTGGTGCGTGGCTTTTTCGTGTTTTTCCGCTTTGACTCCAGCCCGTTCCTCGTGGGGGGGGGGGGGGGGGAAACACGAAGCCTATACTAGGTGACCCCCTTTTTTTCTTAATGTTCTAGATTCGGGGGTCCTATCGCGCGGCGCGCCTCCGTCACGGGTCCTGCCGCCGGCGCTTTCTCTCTCTCGCGAGCCGGCGCTAGTTGACAGGGCTGGACGGGCGTTTGGGCATCCGTGCTCTCTCATCTCTTCGATCTGCCGCTAACAAGAGGACACCCGATCTTTTTCATCCGGCCAAGACGACGAGGATCCCGACGACGAGCCCGACGAGCGCGCCGAGATGTCCGGACGTTCTGGTCCCGGAGCTGACGGCGTTGTTGGCGGGCGCGACCATGATGGGCCGGTGCCAGCCGCAGTGCACCGAGGCCTCGCGCGTGACGCAGGAGTAGTACGTCGTCTGGGTGTACCCCATCTCCGCCAGGTTCGGCTCCGGGCGCGGGGTGACGCCTGGGGCGGGGGGGATTAGGGAGGCATAGTCGCGGGGGCCGTCGGAGGGGGTTTGGTCTGCTGCTGAGATTTCGAATTCGGAGATGGTGGGGAGGGAGAGGGAGGTGGATGATGAGGGGAGAAGGGAGCTGAGGGAGAGGCTCTTGCGGAAGCGTTCTGGGCCTAGGCGTAGTGGCCTGCGCATCGAGGCGCATGGTGTCGAGGCGTTTGAGGAGGATGAGTTTGAGGGGAGGGGGAAGATGGGCAGGGTTGAGTAGATTGGCGACGGGGTTGGGTCTGGCGTATCTGCTGCGGGAGTGGGCGTCGGGAGGAACGGGCGCGGGGGCGGGCGGGAGCAGGGTTCGGAGGAGGTCGTGGGCGCGGGTGTTGGTGTTGCTGGGACCGCTGGGAGGGCGGAGGCCGTGGAGGCAAAGAGGATGAGGAGGAATATGAGGGGATGCATGTCTCTTGGTGATTATCTCTTGGATTTGAGTTTTGGTGTTGTGTATGAAGAGTGAGACCGGCTCTATTGGGAAGGGGTATCTTGTTATGATGGTGATTTTGTTTGTATGTATGGTCTCGCAGAGACTTTGTTCGAGAAGAGAATGAAAGGGAACAAAGGGTTTGTGATGCGAAGAAGAGGTATGCTCAACAAGGAGAATGATGGGGGAACAAGAGGTGATTTTCGTCGCTCTTTATCATTGACTCATTGACTCGGATCGCTGCCCAAATCACCCAGGAACAAGTATTCTATGAACCGAAGGGGGTTGATCCCCCTCCATGCAAGATGCAGGAGTCATCATCCATCATCGCAGGCGGGTGCGTATGACAGGACACGGTTTGCCGGCGAGGGTTTGCCAACTGCCAGACAACTACCACCGAATTCTTGTTTCGTTTGGTGATTGCATGGGTCGTTTTTCTTCTTCTGATGTGTGTGTGGGGAGATATGGGAAGGAATGTACATTTCGCGTCTGAGGTTCGTTGGGAGTCGCGCGAATGGAAGGAGGGTCGACGTTTTGACGCGGTGATGCGCGGCGGGGATGATTGGATGGCGATGCAGCTTTGCAGTGCTGACCGACGACTGAGGGGAAGGTACCTCGCGGGGGTCGTTCTTAGTGCTGCGACTCTCAAATGCGGGACCAAAATACCACAATCCTCTCGTCATTGGAGATGAGAACCGGAGACGTGTCGAAATCCAGCGAGGGAAATAAAGCAGGGTATGAACGGCATCTAGGTAGGAAGAAAGGCTTCCGAGGGTACCGTATCCACGGCCCGACCGGTGCCCCACTACGGCGCCGGGGCTCCGATGCCCCTCCACCGGCCCGCTGTCAAGGCCTTGGTTTACCGGCGGGAGTAAGACGGGTGAGCTCCGGGAAGTTTCGGGGCGTCACAGAAGCTCGGCCGAACCCAGTAACGATTATGTTCAGTGATAAATTCCACCCCCCGGCCGTGCCTGCGTGAGACTACTAGGCCAGCTCCTTTTCCATTCGTGTCAATCCCCTGTCTAGGGATGCAGTCCACCTCAAGACGGCAAGAGCCAGGATCTGCACAAAAGCGATGCCGCAAACAATTCGACAGAATCAAATTGAGGAAGTGAATGAATCGCCCCCGGTTATTGAAAGTGTCCTTTTTGCTTCGCTCTGTATATCCACGCTCAACCAATACCTAGCTATGCCCGCTTCCTCTCCACCTTGAGCTGGACTTCCTCCGACAGCAGACATAAGCATACCGTCTGCATGTCTCTAGAACAAAGTCATCGCGAGCCTCTGAAGAAGCGCGAACAATCCGTCGGCGGGGACGAGTCCCATATACACGGCCTGCCGGGCGGCAGCGAGTGTGCCTGTACTCTCGCGGTGAGTTTTGGATGTCCATCACGGGAGATGTTTCCACAAGATAAATAGCTTACCGACGATGGGGCCCAGAGGCCCGAACCCCAGGAGCTCGAGGCCCCATCCCAAAGCGATCTTGCCGAGCCCGCCATTGCCGACCGCGGACTTGAGGAGCTGTGCTCGTCCATCGTCGGCGTTCGACCCATCAGGAGCTTTGGCAATGATCATACTGTAACTGTGAGCGCGTCCATTGTCGAAACGTTTTTTTGGGGTATTTGAATTTCGGCTGCTGGGTTGATGATGGATGGAGAAGTTGTGTTGGCGAAGTCTTGGGCTTTGGATCTGTCGAGGTTTTGTTGTTGCTTTGGAGGTTCGAAGATGCGGGAGGCCGACCACCTGGAAGCAAACACTAGTCTCACATACCGACTTCGGTTTGGGTTCAAGACATAAGGCCCCCTTAATATGGCTTGCATGCAAGAAGATTTTACTGCCTCCTCCGGCTCTAAAAGCCCCTCGTCTCTGCATGATATGCCACGGTCTTTGTAACTCAGCCCAAGGCTGGGGAGGTGAGGGTCATACCACTTACAAAAAAAGTAACGTGAAGCACAGAATTCTCAAATCAGGTTGAGCCAGAGCCCTGCCGTTCCACTTCATTTTGTTGGTAATTATTCAGGGCCAAAACGCTGCCTGTATCTGCTCCCCATGTTCAGCTCATGCTACCTTCCTCCACGCCTAATATATTCCCATCGGGAACAGATACATGCATGCTAGAACTATAATACCATTAGGGCTATAAAAGCGAGATCCCTGGAATCTCTTCTTACGTCTAAGAAGCCATCGTGAAAAAGGCCAGCACTCCGCTCGCCCAAACGGTGTTCATGAACCCAACGTGGGCACCGAATAAATAATCTTTACCGACTGTGAGATGAAGATCCAAGACAAAGCCTGGAGAAGTTCCAGCGCAGGAACTTACCAGCGAGGGGACTCAGAGGTCCGAAGACGACGCGGCCAAAGACGATAATCACCACCCAGTGCAGGACGAAGGCGGCGATCATTGACAAGACGCGCCGGGCGATCCATAGGAGGATGAGCTTTCCAATCCACGACCAGAGGGATATGGCCACTTCGATAACGATGGACTACACTCAATTATCAGCGGATTTTGCGTCGAGCCTAGTGATAATCGGACCAGAATGATGCGCGTCAACAAGACGAGCTGAGCCTGATCGTTAGCTTGGTTCGCGGCGAGTATGAATGAGTGATCATACCAGAATGCGCCTGAGCATTTCGACAAACTTTTTGGGGTGTTGGTGTTTTGCTGTGAGGCCGATGAAATTGTGTGTTTGTGAAGGGTCTTGCTTGTTCGGCCTCTCGAAGGTTCTGTTGTTTTTGAACATTCGAGGATGCGGGAGGCCGACGGTCTTTGAACACGAGCACTCTAGCATGCGAACTTTGCGAGGACCACAATATTTGGGCCAAAAGCAATGTGAAGCGCGGCAATAGGATCAGACTCGGGACTTGTATCCAGAAGTAGATCTCTCTGACCATTTGGGGCGCCTTCTTGCTTCACATTGTTTGCAGGTGGTTGCTGTCAGAGCTCTTGACGTGGTCCAGTGCCGCCTTTATCAAAATACCACATCCTCAACACAACATGACAAGAACCGTCTACTCTTTTACATTACATTACAAACCAAGCAGTAGATTACATTTCAGCAGCTTACTGGAGTTGGCAAGGCTTCCGAGCTATCGTAACAGGCCCTGCCTAGCGGAGGATACACGGCCGTCCGCCGCCCGTCCAGCGCCCCACTACGGCGCCGGGCCCCGATCTCCGGTCGGGTTCCCATTAGCCCGGGGGAATGAACAATAGATTGGGCACATCTAACCGGATAGTGCAGCCAATTCCTGCGTGCACCGAAGCCAGTCCAATATCAAACCACGAAGATCCAGTCGGTCAGAGCGAGCGACAACTTTCTGGGACACATCAGCATACCATCTTGGGCTCGGCTTGCTTACATAGAGATGCTCCGGCTGGCGACCTGTCTTAGAGACGAAGAGTAAGACGGGCGAATGCCGAATGTCATAGAGACCCAGCTGAACGCACGAACGACCATGTTTAGTGATCGCCACCCTGCCCACGCGGCCTTGGCCCTCCATAGTGAGCTCGTCGTTCTTGGCACTACTCGTTGCGAGCGTGTCGTCTGCAGCCACGAAACGCCTCATTTGAACCACATGGCCGTGAGCCAG
The DNA here is from genome assembly GCA_014235945.1 of Colletotrichum plurivorum. NCBI lineage: Eukaryota > Fungi > Ascomycota > Sordariomycetes > Glomerellales > Glomerellaceae > Colletotrichum > Colletotrichum plurivorum. The sequence continues at coordinate 52,029 of WIGO01000142.1, forward strand.
GGCATGGTGAACGCGAGACGCGTATGCTAGGCCGTGATCATAGTGTCAAAATTCACCCGCGGTCATGAAAATGACACGTATTTCGAACTCGTATTCGGAGCCTTCGACGGGTTGGAAGTTGATTACTACGGCCCTTGAAGAAGAAGATATAAGCCCCAAGACAGCGCTCTCGTTCTGAGTGCAGTTTCCAAAAGACATCGTTCACAAAGGTGAATAGCACCAACTTCCCATCAGACATCTACAAATCTCGCAGCTCTTGACCCTTCCAGTAAGCCAAAGTCACCACCACCATGACCAAACTCATCACAATCTACGGCGCGACAGGAGTGCAGGGCGGCAGCGTCGCGCAGGCTCTGCTACGTGACAAGACCAACTCCTTCTCCGTCCGCGGGATCACCCGAGAACCGTCGAGCGAGAAGGCGCGCAAGCTCGCCGACTCCGGCGTCGACGTCGTCCAGGCCGACGGCCTCGATAATCAGTCCCTCGTCGCTGCTTTCAGAGGTAGTTGGGGCGTGTTTGCCAACACCAACTCTGACGATCCGGTGAGTTTTGCTTCCTCCAGAATGGTTTGTTGGGAAAGACTCTGACCACCTGTAGAGCATCGGAGAAAAAGGCCTACCCAGCGAGACGGACGTCGGGAGCGACATCGTCGACGCGGTCGTCGAGGCCGGGGTCCAGGTCTTCGTGTACAGCGGGATGGCTTCCCCGAGGGACATCACGAAGGGCGCCATGACGGCCAAGGCCTTTGAAGGTATCCTGCAACGAAACTATAAAGCCCCTGATCGAATCCTTAAAAGCTGACACCCACCGAAAGAGAAGCACGCAATCGGGGAGTACGCCCGCTCCAAGCCCTCCCTGACCGTAGTGGAGGTCAGCCCCGGGTGGTACATGGAAAACTTCCTCGACCCGGAGCTCGCACCGGTCTTCGGCGGGTGCAGGGGATGTCGCAGTCTAGGGGCATCGATCTACTCGGGGATGACTTCCAGACCGGTACGCTTCCCACCCCCTTTTACAAATGTAGATCGTTTGAGATGAGTGAGACTCCCTGACGTCCAAACGCTGACCGATGATAGCAACCGGGAAAAAGGCCCGCTACGTCCCCGTGGAGGACTGGAGGTCCTTTGAGACATACGGCGTGCGGGCGCTCGAGACTATCAGAGACATGTTCGGGTTCGTGCAGGTCTCTGGCGGGTTATACTACGGCGAGCCCAACGATGCCGCGAGTCCCAAGCTGCTCAAGGCTGCTGCCGCCGAGGCGCAGGGAAAGACGGGGGAGGAGGCGGAGTTGATGACGTCGGAGAGGTTCTTTAAGGTGCACTTTGGTTGAGGACGAGGAGTCGTGTTGCTGTTGGGTTGCTGGCTTCATTGACTCTCTCTGTCTCATGTCTCAGCGAGTGTGCGTGTTTGTCATTAGATACCTTCCCATTCATTAATTCTCTATCGATCCTGTCTTCAACGATAACTGCCTCTCATCAACTCCTTTACTCCATAGCGTCTCTGTCCAAGTAAACCACGGCTCATGCGCCCAACTCACCGAGCCGCCGACAAGTCCTCCAAAACCCTCCTCCCCCTCAGCACGTCCTCCTCATGGCTCGGCTCCCTCGCCGACTCGGCAATACCCTCCTCAACCCACTGCGCGACAGCAGGATGCCCCAACAACCGCTCCACGTACTCTCTCGCAGCAGCAACCTTCAACGGAAGCCCAAACGTCCTAATCCTCGTCGCAACAGGCGCGAAAAACGCATCCGCAGCACTAAACCCGCTCCCCGCAAGCCAAGGCCCTCCAAACCTCCCCAGCCCATCCGTCCACAGCTCCTCAAGCCTGTCCAAATCCCGCTGCAGCGCTGCGTCAGGCGGCCCGCCGAGGTCGACGCGCAGCGCGACGTTCATGGAGCACTGGTCGCGGATGGCCTCGAAGCCGGCGTGCATCTCCGCCGCGGCGGAGCGGGCGAACGCGCGGGCGGCCTTGTTTTCTGGGGAAGAGGGCCAGACGGACGGGTGCGCGTCGGCGACGTGCTCGGCGATGGCGAGCGAGTCCCAGACGGTGATGTCGCCGTCGACCAAGGTTGGCACCTTGCCCGAGGGGGAGAAGGAGAGGAAGGCGGGCTGGCGGTGGCCCGGGGCGAAGGTCTGCAGGCGCTCCTCGAAGGGGACGTCGAGGGCCTTGAGGAGGACCCAGGGTCGCATGGACCAGCTGGAGTAGCGCTTGTTGGCGATGTAGAGGATGTAGACCATTGTGGCGGTGGTCGGGGTTTGGAGAGTGAGACTTTGATGAGTGCTTGATGATGCTTGATTAAGGTTGTAGACGATCGTGATGCCGCTGCTTCTATATAGTTCTACCCACTCATGGATTGACTCACATCACGACATCAGTCGATGGTCTAGCGCACGCCATATGCGCCCTGCCGCCGGCGGGTCTCGCCAGCTTTGGCAACTGGAACCCTAGTTCAGACGGATTACGAATTTCGCATCATCTCAACTGGCCGGGTTGTTGCCATAGGGCGAAAGCTGAAGCGGGTGAAGAGAGTGAAAAGAAGCTTATCGCAACCGCACACCGACAGGACAAGCGGGGCGCAGAGCGTCGCTTAAAAATCATGTCAAGCAAAGGGCGCCGCTCAGGAAAGTCAATTGGGTCCCGATGGTACCTGGGGCCAAGAAGCTAAAGCGGCGTCGCGGAGTACAGGCCAGAAACGAATAAGCTTCATTGTCAATCGGCCGTTTGACGGGCATTGAACCGAGGCCGAAACATCCCATGTCGTTGGCGGAATCACCTCCGTGCTCCTTTCATTCGGTTGCGATAAAGACTGCGAGTCCATTGACTATCGACACGTTGAGGGTCCGATGGATGGCGACAACGTTAAATGGGGCCCTGCCGCTGTGTCTCGGGGCACGTACCGGCCACCGGCCGAAGAGAGCCGGGACCGAACGGGCGACGGCCCCCGGAGATGTGCCGGATACCGGAGCTGCTCCTCCGAGAGTCTCAAAGCCTGGGCATTTACTCACGGCAAGTGCCTCTGTATCCATTAGATCCTGTATTCGATAAGAACCCATGACACAATGAGCGGCTGCTTCTGAATGCTGGTTATGGGGTTAGGGATGCTATGTTTAAAGGGCGGCGAGATGCTGGGCGGCAGTTGAGATTACGTAAGGCAATCCAGCGCTGATCGCTGCAGATCTCAGCGGCGTGGCGCTAGGTCATACAGCACCACCAAGCTCAGCTCCCGTGGGTTTAGCACCAACATCGGGAACTTTTTTTTTCGCGAGTGGTCTCATAAATCTTCCTCCCCCTTCCACGGACCTTCAACCACCACTCCTCCAAAACGGGTGAACGAGCATGCTCGCGGCACCATGGGTCTGCCGCCGGTGCATGGGAGGGCTCCTGAAGCCCAGGGCCGCCCAATTCATCCGCCGTTCTAGCACTGGTGAGCTGCCCCCCGGTTCTCGCAATTCCTGATGCAATCGACGAACCTCAAGAAGCAAGCTCAAACTGACGATTCCTCCCCCTCCCGCAGAAGCAAACGCCGCGCACCTCCCCGCAGCCCTCCTCCAGCGCGCAAAGAACCTAGCATCCGAGCACGACGCCCTCTCCCGCGGCCTCGAGGACAACTACGACTCCAAGACGGCGCGCCGCGTCGGCGAGCTAGCAGGCGTCGTAGCCGCCCTGCGCGAGTGGGAGAAGGCCCAGGCCTCCATCGCCGAGCTCAACACCCTCCTGTCCTCAAAAGACAAGGAGCTCCGCGACATGGCCCGCGACGAGCTGGAGAGCACCTCCGGCCACCTAGGTTCCCTGTCCCGCAAGCTCTCCGCCAGCCTCACGCCCCGCGACCCCTTCGCCCACATGCCCTGCCTGCTGGAGCTTCGCCCGGGCCCGGGAGGGTTGGAGGGGAGGTTCTTCGCCGACACGCTGTTTAAAATGTACCGCCAGTTCTGCGCCAGGAGGGGGTACCGCGTGCAGGTGATAAAGTACGAAATGTCCGACGCAGCGGGCGACTCCTCCTCCGCGGCGGGCGAGCAGCCCCTGCAGGAAGCCATCCTCGAGGTCCAGGACCCGGGCGCGTACGACATCTTCCGCGGCGAGGCGGGCATGCACCGCGTCCAGCGCGTTCCCGCCACAGAATCCAAAGGGCGAACGCACACCTCAGCAGTGGCCGTCTGGGTCCTCCCCTCCTTCCCCGAGAATGGCGCAGTCGAAGAGGACTTTGAAAATCCCGAAAGCGACTTCTACATCGACCCCTCCGAGGTCAAAATCGAAACCATGCGCGCGCGCGGCGCGGGCGGCCAGCACGTCAACAAGACCGAGTCCGCGATCCGGATGACGCACAACCCGACCGGAACAGTAGTCAGCATGCAGGACTCGCGGTCGCAGCAGCGCAACCGCGAGGACGCGTGGAAGCTGCTGCGCTCGCGCGTGGCGCTGATACGCAGGGAGGCGCGTGAGGAGGCCGCGGCGCGGCTGCGCAACTCTGTCTTGTCGAAGAATCGCATCACGAGGGGGGATAAGATCCGCACGTACAATTACCAGCAGGACCGAGTGACGGACCACCGCGCGGGGCTGGACGTGCACGATCTACCCGACGTCGTGGCGGGGGGCGAGACCCTCGACAAGGTGTTTGACGGGGTGCGGGACTGGATGGTATCACAGGACATCGAGGCCATGATGGCGGACGAGGAGGCCAAGGCCGTGGCGGAGAAGAAGGCGCAGAAGTGAGGCCTTTGGACGCTGCTGTACAAAAACAAAATGGTTGTATGAATATTGTAGAGTACACTATCTAGACCAACGAAGAGGGCTGGAAATGTCCCATTACGAATATTCAAACTTGACTTGCTCAAACTAACCTACTTCTTGCATCTGTTCTCAACTTCACGATCCAAGGACCCTGGAGGGGAAAAAAAAAAAAAACCCTTCAAATGTCAACTCAGGGGCTCCCCGGCTGCAAATTTCTCACCGGACGGCAAGTTATGCCCAAACCCCTAACGTGCTCCTCCTGCAGATCGCCAAGAACATGGAACAACTATGCTTTAAAGGGACCGTAGGGGGCGTGGCTGGTTGCAACGGGCGAAAAACGTGCCAGTCACGTAGGTGGCTACTGTAGTAAGGTGTCTAGTAGTTACTCCGGCCCTCGCGCGGCTCGCAACGCAGACGCCTTTGTCGTCCAATTTCCCCGCCTTTTAGGGGGTTCCATGACGTCGACCCGGACCGTTGAACGCCGTCGTGTACGTGGATGATACGAACGTAGCGATCAGCGCCAAGGGGCGCTTTGCAAAGATCACCATCACCATCAGGGACCAAGCGAGAATGCTGAAAACTTTTCACATTTCTCCACTACATTTGAAGCATGTCAGATACAAGAGAGGGGAATTGTCATACAGACGTAAGACGTAGGCATGACAAGAGGAGGACCCAAACAATAGTTTTGTTGCCTTGTTTTTTTCCCTTCCGAGATTCCCCCTTTTTTGTTGTGTTTGTGTGTGTGTGTGTGTGTGTATGTGTGTGATCCGCCTGGAGGAAGTTGGTGTAGAAAACAGAAACCTAAACCTTCTCTCCGGCTGCCAAATCAGCCATGAAGACGCCTCGCTATGGTCATATAGTAATGTACAACAGGTGTTTGTGTGTGTGTTGGGGGAGGGTGTGTGCGTGAAAAGATACAGGAACCCGGAGCGTGATGGAACGGAACTGCCCAGCCGTCGTAAACAAGAAAAAAGACATGAAGCTGGCCTCGTGAATGGTGTACAAATGTGTGCTCTCCCCCCCCTTACAGTCCGTTCGTCAACGCTCCAGGTTCACTCGGGCGGGCCTCAAGCCAGCTGGCGCTCCCGCCTCATCATCTCCAGGACGCCGACGACGCCGTTCTTGCGGAGCCGCTCGAGGACGACGCGCATGCCCTCGCGGCTCTTGCCCATCTGGTCCTGGGTCTTGCTGGACGCGAGGTTCTCGATGCTGCGCTGGATCCCGCGCGCGCCGAGCCCGCTCACCCAGCCGGACAGCCAGCGGCCCCCTCCTTGCGTCTGCTCGGGCAGCTGCTCCGCGACCGCGACGGCGGCGTTAGCCTGGGATGTCTGGTCCTTCTTGCCCCCGCGCAGCCTCTCGCCGAGGCGCGACCTGTAGATGACGGTGGTGGCGACGTCGGTGGCGGCGTCGGCGGGGGCGTTGGCGGGCAGGCTGAAGTCCTGCTTCTCGACGACGGAGAGGACGTTCATGAAGTTGAGGTTGCGGCTCTCGGTGCGCATCCAGCCCTCGCGGACGTCGACGACGGACGTCTCGAGGACGTAGCTCGCCTTCTCGGCGGAGCCGCCGCCGGTGATGGAGGCCGGGAGGAGCTTGAAGACCGGGGCGGGGAGGCGCGACTTCTTGAGGTGGATGCGGGTGGTGTGCAGCCTCCCCGTGGCCGGGTCGAGGCGGCTGTCGATGGTGTCGGTGCTGAGGACGTGGGTGGAGAAGGGGTTGAGCTTCGGGGAGGAGTAGCGGAGGAAGTAGGCGAGCGTGACGGTCGGGAAGGGGTGGGAGTAGGTGTGGTTCGTCGTGTGCGTGAGGACCATCTTGTTCGGTATGTGCGGCGGGCGATCTTGGTGTTTGTCGATTGGGTTGGAGGTGTTTGATGCGATTCGATTGACGTCTTCGAACTTGTTCTTGGGATGCGAGAAAGCGCTCACGGTCGTCGGGGCGTTGGGCGGATTGACATCGAGAGTCTGATCGCGGTCGATCGAGTGCAAATTTTAGGGGTGTCTCGATAACGAAGACAGACAGAAAAAAAAGTGAAGCTATATCCGCCCCGGAAGCTCGGGCACCGAGTCGTCGGTATTTGTTGTCTTCGGTGTTTGCTCGATGCGCAAAGCCGTCGGGTAAGAATCTCAAGTCGCGGGTCGGAGAGAAGAGGAGAGAAGCGGCCGCAGGTAAGGGAGGGAGGGGGGAGACTTTTAATGACGAGGAGTAGACACGACACGGGGTGATGAGGAGAAGGAGGAGGGGAGGAAGGGCGGCTGGAATGATGTAGCGTGCAACGACACCCGTGCGTACATCGAACGATACTATGGCAGGTCGGTTGATTTTGGGGGGTAGAAGCTTCCGTGCGACTTTCTTTTCGACCACTGGCTAAAACGTAGGGGACATGCAGCGGTGCGGTGCTGCAGTGGTGCTCACTCCCCGGCCCAGCCGGCTCGGTCGCCGGATCTTCCCAGCCACTGAGAAGCTGCGGCAATTGGCTTTGTCCGCAGGGTAGAGCGTCTCTGATTGGTCGGGTGATCTTGGGGCGCCCGCTTTTCGTCAGGCGAGCTTGGGCCGTCCGCGTGGCAAAATCACATGATGTGAAGCACACCGAGCTCACCGAGCTCATCACTGCGGTGTACGTACCTGGTTTGAAGCTGTCAGTTTGAGCCTCACCCGCAAAGTGGACCCTACACCGAGGACCACCTACCACAAACGACCGCCATGTGGCTGACAATCGTAGAGTTTTCTGCTTGAAACACCCCGCGGCACTGGCGGCTGCTCGCGTGCCGATTCAGTGGTCCGGTTCGCGACTCTGGTCATTATGGAGGTACATCCATAGTATGACATCGGGCCATCAAGCGGCCGCTGCCGGGGTGGTACTCGTAAGGTGCGTGCTGCAGCTTTCCCCAGTTTCAATTCCGATCCCTGATTGGTTCGGACTCGACATCAATGACGGGAACATCGACGAAATCCTGAAGCGCGTGTTGTCTGTTGTGCGGACGACCCCAATCAACATGACTAGTTGCATGAACAGATGCAGGCCCAATTGCGTGAGAAACATTCGATCCTGGGGTAGAACGTCGATAGCCCGGTTTGTTGTGTAGACCCTTGTTCCTAGAAACCATCACAGCTTGAGTTCTTAATGCATGACTCTCGAACAGACAAGAACATACAGCGTTGTACTGAAGCTTTAATACGTTCTACATGGTAGGTATGGATCTTATTCCTCCCAGGGAACCTAGTCCAAACCTCCGGCCGAACATGTCGGCAATCACCGCTGGTCCGACGGCGCTTCAGCTCGCGGGTACGCATCGGGCGGCAGCTCCGCAGGCGGAAGCGAATCCGGAGGCAGCTCCGTCGGCACAGCAGCGTGGCCCTGCCGCATCTCCCCCGCCGTGCTCTTCTTGTTCCCTGCAGCCTCCCCCGCCCTTCTCTTCCTCCTCTTGTACCAGTAGAATGCGACAGCCAGGGCCAGGACCCCCGCGACGACTGCCCCGGCCACCGAGCCGCCGACGACCCTCATGTCGACCGAGCTCCCGCCGCCGCCGGCCGAAGAAGAAGCCGAGGCGTCCACGACCTGCCCGTTGACGATCCTCTTACCGGTGCCCGCGGTGCAGCACGCGATCGCCTCGTCGGGTTCTCCGCAGCACAGACTTCCGTCGGGGCACTCCGTGATGCGGACGTCCATCTGCGACGATGGATATCCACCCGTGCCTGGAGGAGGTGAATCCGTCAGCATCCCATCAGTTTGGTCTCTTTCCCCAAAGCTCTGTTGATATTTAAAAAACACGAGATCAGCAGATTACCAAAAAGCTGTAAAACCCCTGTAAAAATCAATCACTAGAGAGAGACAACTCACGCGCTTCGTCGTTGATGCACAGCTTCAAACACCTGGGCGACTCCCACGTCTGATCCGTACAGCTCTCCCGCCACAGGAATCTCATTCGCGGGTTCCAGCACAGCCCGTCGTCCCGGCACTGGTCCCCCGGCTGCGTGTTGCAGCACATGCTGTGGCCTTCCGAGAGCGGGGAGCACGGCCTGTACGTGTCGTTGACGCCGTTGTTGAGGAGGTGCCGCTCGGTGCTGTTCGGGACGAAGCACGACGACCCCTGGCCGGCCGCCAGTGCGGCGACCGAGACGCCGAGACGCATCGGGCGGGGGGGGGGGAGGGGGGAAAGCTTCAATAGCGTACGAAGATTGATAAGTGATTCGGTTTATGCGCTGCCAGACTCAGCTCTGTGAGTAAACGACAGCCGCATGGGGCATGGGGAGAAGAGGGAGAGAAAGAGAGGGGGAGAGAGGGAGAGAAAGAGAGGGGGAGAGAGGGAGAGAAAGAGAGGGGGAGAGAGGGAGAGAAAGAGAGGGGACGAGAACGAGAATTACGAGATGGGGGAAACAGCCACAACCGGGAAGTCGAAAAAGAAAGAGGGCGACGCTTGAGACCTCGACTGGATGCGACTTATATGCCCAATATTGGATCTTGTACGAGGTTTTGTACGAGGCGGCCATCTTGGGGGCAGGATGCCTCGTCTTGGCATCTTGTTTTCTCCCTGGCCCCAAGCGCCAAATTGGGGGTATTGTCTCTCCATCTCGCTTTCGGCCTAATGAAGTACACTGGTGACCCCCAAGTCTTTGCTTTTTTGGCAAGGCTCTCTTGGCCCGTCCTCAGCTCCGGGGCAAGCTCTCGTACGATGTTGTGTGGCCAAGTGGAAACAAAAGTCGGCAGTTGTCTTGGTTGAGGTGAATGACTTAATGGCACCAGCGTGGAGACAGAGAGGGAAACAGACGGAGAGAGGTAGGGGGGGGGGGGGGGAATAGACGGACAGAAAGAGAGAGAGAGACTTTGTGCAGTTTTGATTTGATTCAACTTATCAAAACTCAGACATAGCCGCGATCCCTCGAACACTGCATCCGTTATTCTGTTGAAAACTCCCGGTTCGAACATGCAGAACCCTTGTTAACCAGTAAGACGTACAACTGACAAGTTTGACAAAACCCGAGTTCTCAATACATAACTCCCATCACCAGTTCCAAAGCCATCGCCGGGTGAAATTCGAATGCAAAGATCCCCACAAACTCCTGTCCTAAAAACACCGGCGAGAAACACAAGCATAACAAGGAAATATTCCCGCCCAATTCTTCCTTTTTCGCACAAACAACTTAGAACATGAACAACGCCGTCTATTCTTTGCCTCATTCACACAAACATATTGATACATATCCCACTCCAGCACTCTGCCCAGAACCCATCACCACCGGTCAGGAGGCACCGGCTCTCCTCCCAACTCAACAGGCAACCGCTCATTCCCGGGCAACTCACTCGGCTCGGCATAATACCTCATCTCCGGCTCATCCTTCCCCTCCTCCTTCACCACATACGGCTGTTGCACAACCTCCCGCATCCCCCCCTCTGCTGCCGCCGTCCTCTTCTTCCTCCTATACCAAAAGAAGAACCCAACAGCCGAAGCAAGCACCACCGCACCCACCGCCCCTCCAACCGCGCCGCCAATGACTCCCGCGTTACTCGAGCCTTCGCTGCTGCCGCCGGTCGGAGACGGCGCAAAAGCCGGCGATGACGGTATTGTTGATGCTGCACCAGACGTCGCAGGCCCGATCCTCCTCGAAGTGGACGTCACAACCTCCCCGTCCACGATCCTAACCCCCCGTCCTTGGTTGCAGCAATTGCTCGCGTTCTTGTCGTTTCCGCAGCAGTAGCTCCCGTCGGCGCACTTCGTAACGAGAACATCCGTTTCCGACGAGGGCACGCCATCCGTCGCTGTCATATAAATCAGCACGCTCCGCCAACAAGACCAAACCACCCAGCTCGCGTGGTACACCCCCCCAAAGACTTACAAGCTTCATCATGAACGCAAAGCTTCAAGCACTTGGGCGACTGCCACGTCGGATCCGTGCAGCTCTCCCGCCAGGTCAATCTCCCCCCCTCGTTCCAGCAGAGCCCGTTCGGCTGGCACTTGTCGCCGGACACGGTGTTGCAGCACATGCTGTGCCCGTTGTCCTCGCAGGGCTCGTACTTGTAGTTCTTGGCGTCGGCGAGCGCGTGCCGGTTGGTCCCGTTGGGCACGAAGCAGGCGCCCTGGCCGGCGACCGTCGCCGGCCACGCCAGGAGTGCGACGGCGAGGACGTCCGGACGCATGAGAGAGAAGCGCGCCGAGAGATGATGACTCGGGTGGAATGACCTCAACGGTAAAAGGCTTTGTAGATGGACGAAAGTGAAAGAGGTCGGTAGGCAAGTAGGCCCACAGGAAACGGCTGAGGAAGGGCAGGCTGCCACCCGGGAAAAATAATGATCGTCGCGGCTGCACGGCGACGCCATATGAGACGCTTCGCTTGACTAGGCGCCCTTCCTTCCAGCCACTTGTTCTGGGTCATCAAATCACAATCGCCTCAAGCTCGCCTAGTGCTATTTTGGCGGGCGCTGTCTCGGGATTGCGCTCGCGGTTAGGCCCCAGGAAATATTCCACAGTCCTGCTGCCTCAGTAAAAAAACAAGTCATCCATTAATAGAGTCTGTCTGGGCGGAAGGTGACGGCGCGACTTGTGTATTATGTCAAAGCTCTAAACGTCAACATCTGCCATCCAGGTGCATCTGTTGTCGCTTGCATTCCACACCGAAAGATAGCCTGCCAGCCTGCACCACCACCTCTTACTGTCCGCCGTCGTCCATATAAAGCCGAACGCTGGAGACGGGAAGCGTAGCTACCCCATTGAAAGCCATTCGTCTAAGCTGCCCAGGGAGCCTTCTCAGACCTGTATTAGCGCCTCCCCCAAAACGTGCGCGCAAAATCAAGGTGAATCTGGCACCACTGACTGAGACATCCCGAAGAGGGTGCTGGGTTCCTTGTGCTTCTCGTCCCGCACGAAAACGCCCTCGCTCTCGACCTTCCAACCCCGCACGCCGCTGAACTGGACAAAGTGCACGGCCATCTCCCACGCCTCCCGGTCGGCCGCGTCGCCGCTCTCGAAGGTCTTGAGCTCGAGCCAGGGGCTGTCGGGGCCGGGGTTGAAGAGCTCGCGGAAGAGTAGCGAGTAGGCCGAGTTGCGCTCCATCCACAGGTCGGATATGTCGATGTTGCGCATCTCTTCTGCATCGTTCAGCACGTCGTTGCGCGGCACGAGCTGCACAAACATGCGGTCGAGGCGCGGGCAGTTCTGTACGAGCGTGTTGAAGTGACTGGAGAGGGGGAAGATGCCGACGTAGGAAAGGTCGCGTATGGACGGAGCAATGAGGGGCTCGTCGTTAGGGAACTCTTCGGCGCCCAGGAGTGCACCGAGAATAGACGGCGGACGCTTGAGGTAGTACTCGTACGTCTTGTAGGCGCGAGTCGACGAACCCTCGTTCAACAGGAGGGCCTGCCACGGGCGAATTGTGAAGAGGTCGCAGGGTACATACATCTGGTGAGGGATCTCGGATGTCTGGCGCGACGATGAGGCGGTCGTCTTTTCCTTGTCTTTGGCCGTAACAGATTTCTTGTCCTTCCGCGAAAGAGACAGAATGTGCTGCGGCATGTCGAAGTTCCACGCATCTCCCAAGAAAAGCATACGCGAGAGCAGTCGTGCGAGAACCTGCGGCGACGATATTATGGTCAAGCGCATGGGATCCACGTGCGCAAACAACGTCCTCCAGAGCCAGTTGTAGTCCTCGCTGTACGAAGCTTTGCTGGCAAAGCCTGTCTCCATCAGCTCCACGTTGCTAGCGCCTTGCGTTGACAGCCCGCCCATGGCGTCCTCGACGAACATGGTCAAGGTCTTGACGTAGCTGAAGAGGTTGTTCTCACGGAGGAACGTAAGGAGGTCAATAGCAGATGCCGGATCTCCCGTCTCCTCCATGAGCGGCAGCTCGAAGCGGTCGAACGTCCACACCACATGTCGGAAAAGAAGCGGTAGCACGACGGCTCTCCATCGCCTGCAAATGGTCGATGTTGTTTTGAGATCACGTTCGAAGAAGAGGTTCTGGAGCATAATTGAGCTTGGCTGGTCGTGGAGCTTCGAGTCAGAAGGCGCTGGTCTGTCCAGGTAGGAGAAGACCTGGGCCAGGATCTCGTTAGGGAGGTCGTCGACTGTGAGAGCCATGTCTGCGTTATTCAATTGGGCGATCCTTCTGTTGATTTTGATTTAGCTGGTGAACTGAATGTCATTAATGATTGTAGAAATGATGTCGTCGACGTTCTTTCCGTCGACGAAGGTGACCTGTTTCACGGCTATCTTCTCGCCCGGAACGAGTTTCAGGATCAGACGAGGAGCGACCAAGGTAAATCGACGGATAGAAATGCAGCAGTTGTTTCAAAAGTCGATCAATTATTGGAGTTCTCTGAAATGCTCGCAACAAGTGGATTCCCAGATCAAAAGTGAATTGTTGATGGTAGGTACTGATGTAGATGGAAGGAGGAGTGGCAAGCCCGAAGCATGTCACTGACTGGACTACCTATCAACCCCGCCCGAGCTCTGATAAGATAAGATAGACGATAACGATAAGAGCTCCTTCCCCAGCTCTGGAGCTCGCCCGCCGTCACGGTTCACTGCCCAAACGCCATCTACCTAAGGTCCAAATATGTATCGAACAGACGATTCGGTCAGTAATTACGCATGCAAGGCACCAATGCAATAGACAACATCTTCCCATCGACTAATACGACTTTCCTGCAGCAGGTTGCTTTTTCTTCAAGCGCAAAGCACCTCTGGGCGTCTCCACCGCCGTGCCGCCCCGGCGCATGCTGCACCTGCGTCCCCAATCCATGCCACGAGCAAAAAGAACTTCCGTTCTCAACATCCCTGCTTCCAGCACTCACACGAGCTTCCTTCCAGGTCGAATTGCAGAAAGATCGAGTCTACATTAGCGGCCGCGGGCCGGACTCTTGCCATTTGCCGTCTCCAAAGTCAGCCATGACAAAGGGCGGGGAAAGCGGGGAGGGAAGGAACACCGAGCGGCAAGCGAGCGCCAGCTCGGGCGGTCCTGCGGTGACGATGCAACGGGATGACATCGACGAGACGAGGGGTAACAGACGCCGGCGGGATGGGAGAGCACCGGCCCCATCCACACACGCGACATCCCGCTGACCTGATCCCGACATCCACCTGAATCTAATCAATCTCGCCATCCCGGACGGACCCCCCTGGCAAGGTAACCCTGAGTTGAGCTGCTGCTTGCTATTAAAGGAAACGCCACCCGTGCTGCCTTTCTCGGGCCTTTTTTTGGAAGATGCAGTTCCTAAGCCCTGCTCTTGAGAGATCCATAATGGCCGCCAAGAACCATCAGAGACCACCCTTTCGCGCCGAGCACATGGGCTCGCTGCTGCGACCCAAGGCCCTCACCGAGAAGCGCATCGCCCTGGACGAGAAGAAGGCCGTCGAGATCGCCCAAGATGACGAGCTTCGCCGCCTGGAGGAAGAAGGCGTTCGCGAAATCGTAAAGACCCAGCTGGACCTTGGCTACCACGCCGTCAACGACGGCGAGTACCGTCGCCACCAGTTCTGGGGCAACTTCTTCCCCGGTCTTGAGGGTTTCGAGGAGGTTCCCGCGCCCAGCTGGGACATCTTCCGCATGTACGTTCCCGACATCGCGGCCTTCAGTAAGTCCTCGGAGCTTGCTCGTCACAGGGTCCCGCTCGCTGACACGTGCTCCTCCAGTTGAGAGTGACCACAAGCCTGGTGAATCCATCCTTTGCACCGGCAAGATCAAGCACAAGGGCAGCACCTACCTCAAGGAATGGGAGTTCCTCAAGAGCATCATCCCACCCGAGAAGGTCAAGGAGGCCAAGCTGACCCTGCCCGCGCCCGAATGGTATCACCTGCGGTACAAGCAGGGCCACGCCTACCCGAAGGAGGTCTACGCCAATGACGAGGAGTACTTTGCCGATATCGCCAAGGCATACCGCACGGAGCTGGAGGTCCTCTACGACCATGGCGTTCGTAACGTCACCATCGATGACCCCAACCTGGCGTGTGAGCAGCTCTCCTCAGGTTGTTGAAACGTGGGCGGATTGCTGACAGTATTTCCTCCAGATTTCTGCTCGGAAAAGATGCTCCAGGGCTTCAAGGATGCCGGTGAAGACTCGGATGCCCTGCTGCAGTCCTACATCAAACTCTACAACGACAGCATCAGCTCTCGCCCGGCCGACATGCACTTGGGCATCCACCTCTGCCGCGGCAACTTCGCCTACTCGCGGCACTTCTCCGAGGGCGGCTACGACCGCATCGCGTCGCGCCTCTTCAACGATATCAACGCCGACACCTACTTCCTCGAATACGACACGGAGCGTACAGGCGGCTTTGAGCCCCTTAAGGAGCTGCCGGCCGATAAGAACGTCATCCTCGGCGTCGTGACATCCAAGTTTCCCGAGCTCGAGGACCTCGACAAGATGCGCGAGCGCGTGTTCCAGGCAGCCGACTTCGTGGCCCAGGGCGCGGGCCAGACGCGCGAGCAGGCTCTCAAGAGGATTGGTGTCAGCCCGCAGTGCGGCTTTGCCAGCCACCACCTGGGCAACTCGATCACCCACGAGGACATGATTAACAAGTTGAAGTTGGTGAGGAAGCTTGCGGATTCCATCTGGCCGGGGGAGCCCTGAGCATCAGAAGGAGCATCGACGGCTCAGAAGAGAAGCGAGTGTAAAAGTGTTTGAGTCGAATAGGCGATTGGTGATTGATATCGTGCGAGGCGGCCAAAATGAGAAAAAGTAATCGTTCTGGTTGATCTGGGTTTCCGTGCAAAGAGCCCGATAGCGTTAGGGTCCGAAATCAAGCTCTTGCCTTGTAACAACGGCATACTCCTTGCGTCATGTTTGGCAGAGAAGAGAGTTCCACTGTGAAGTAGACCGAAATGTGAGCCGAAGCTCCAAAGGGGGTATCATTGTTGAAAGCTACGCCAAACGCCGTCCCTATGCTTCTTGATGCATCGCCTCTCCTGCCGTCGACCCTACCAGCATGCCAGGCGCAAGGCTCACACAGGCAGCGGCTGGGGGTTGTTTCCGACGGTCTTGTACAGCTCGCGCAGCTCAAACTCCTCGTGGCCGCCCTCGGGGACCTCGCCGACGACGCGGGCGGGCTGGCCCGCGACGACGCTGAAGCTCGGTATGACCATGTTGGGCGGCACGACGGTGCCATCGAGGATGCGGACGTAGTCCTTGACGATGGCGAACTCGCCGACGACGCAGTCGCGGCCGACGTGCACGTGGGACCCGATCGAGGCGGCCTGGATGACGGTATGCTGGCCGACGAAGACGTGGTCGCCGATTCGGAGGGGCATGTAGGTGAACGATCTGCGGGACGGCTCGAGTCAGCGGAAGTGTCTCCATAGCCAAAGGCATCACAGCCTAATCAATGCAACGCTCGTTGGGGGGGGGGGGGTTTGATTTGGTCTCACCCCTTGTACATTCGCCCCGGCGGTCGGAGGACGGCGCCCCTGGAGAGGAAGCAGTACCGCCCGATGGCGACGGCGGTGTTGTTCGCCGGGGCGCCGCCGCTGGAGGGCTGCGCGGAGCGCGCGAGGTCGCCGCGGATCATGACCTCGGGCTGGATGACCGTCTTGCCGCCGAGCATGATGTTCTGCGTGCCGACGAGCGTCGCCTTGCGGGCGACCTTGTTGCCCGTGTCCTAGAGGCGGTCTGTCAGTCCAGTTCGCGCAATTGAGCTTGTCGGAAGGAGTGGCGGGTATTCGTACGGTCTCGATGTAGTCTCCTTTCGCCGGTCTTCGCGACATCGTGGGCAACGGCGCTGTTGGTATGTGGAATCGAGGATTTGGTCGGGGTTTGGCGAGAAGGGAAGGAGGAGGTTCGTTGGCCGCCAGGCGCGTTGGTTGGTGTGTGACGTGCTGATGTGGCCCGGGCGACTCGCTACCCGCGGAATTACAGCGCGCCGCTCTAGGGGCTTCCTCCGTCCATCTGATCTCTGCAAAGCTTCTTTCTTCTGCCTACTACTTTATTTGAACTACCAACCTACTTCTTCTTCACTTTCACTTACTTACTACTGACTGATTTATATGTCCGCTCTGTCTCGCGACCTTTCCTTCCCTCAATCCAAAAAGACGAAATCATAAGAACCACGTCGGCTCCTTCATGAGAACTAACGGATCGACAGACGACCAACGCCAGAGACGAAAAGTAGAGCAGACGACAAAAAGTGAAGATGCGGCCAGTGTGGATTGAACACACGACCTTCAGATTGATTGAATGAAGTTATCCAAGTCCTGTGGGACCCGCTTCAGTCTGACGCTCTCCCAACTGAGCTATGTCCGCCGGACATCTTCGAGACCCATGAGAGCTCCACGATGCTATGAATTGGTCCACAGAAGTGGATCTTCCCGATTTCTTCGGATGGAGTAGTAATTCATCGTGTTGCTTGGTGTTCTTGGTCAGCTGACCATTAGATCAAAATGCTATCTCGATGGTCACAGCGACCAAGGATACTGGGATCTGAGGGCAGTGGTCCAATGATGGCGAGGTATCGCCTGCATGATGCATCAAATGCACAGCCCCAGCCTGATCAAGGTACCTACGTCGGCCATTTCTCCTCCTCACATTTTCTGTTCTCTTGGATCCGACTTCCCAATAGCAATCAATCGCAGCCGATAAATGATGGAAGACCCAGATGACCACAAGAAAAGCCGTTTTCGAATGCGGTCCGTTAAGCAATGGGCCCGAAGCCTAAAGGCAGGTCGTTCCACCAGTCAGAACCCAACAGGCCATGCCGAGACATTGTCGAGACCATCATCCTCTTTACAGAGCCCCAAACCGGGCCGTATTCATAATCAGGCCAATAACGAGGACGGGCCGATCGCCGGTACTGAGACACTATCCGAGTTACCTTCGCACCGAGATGGGAGTAGCTCTACGGTTGGGGCTGTAGTCGGAGCTTCTCGATCGGATGATTCAGCGGTCTCTCACCCCATCGCGCCCGATGATGCCGGTGCCGAGAAGCAGATCTCGGGCAGTATTGCTATTGATCTATGGAACGATGCCTTTCAGGTGGTCAAAAATGACAAGAACATGGAACAACTCCTTCAAGAGTATGAAACGCAGCTGAAAGAAACATTAGCTCAAGGTAACTCTCCTCTCCCTTCAAACTCGTGGATTGTTGCTAAATTCATCAGACATGAACCCGTCAAATGGTATCAGAACGACATGTCAATCCTGGAACTCAGCAAGTATGAAGGAATGGCTGGTGATGGTTGGAAAGGCACAAGACGAATCCGAAAAACACAAGACGGCCAAGGAAACCACTTTGGGAGTGCTTGGTGTCGTCAAAGGCCTCAGCTCATTCGTTGCGTCTATGTTATCTCAACCCCCCCCCCGGCAGCCATGGTATGGGCCGGAGTCTGCGCTGCCATACCAGTGAGTCTAAAACTTCGTCCTCCGTTCCCTAACATTTCTGACCACTGCCAGATCGTCACATTGCCTCTGGAGGAAGACCAGAAGATGGTCAACGGGCTAAAGTATATCTGCGAGAGAGCGCTAATGTACTTCGCCCTCCCTGACCAGCTCCTTAGAGGTGCCAATCGCGATGCAGATCTTTCCAGGACTGGCCAGTCGATCCGAGCCACAGTTCAAAACCTCTACCAGCACACCCTCGAGTTCGTTATCTTGAGCGTATGCTCAATCCATCGGCGGAGGTTCCGCCGAGTGTGGCAAGCTCTGTCCGGCCAGACCGAGTGGGAGACTCGACTGGAAAATATTGAAAAGACGGACCAAGCTCTTAGTCGAGACACCTCGATGTTCCAGATGTCCCATCTCCTATTCAGGGTAGACGACTTCATGGACTTCTACAGGTAGACGCAGTACCGCGCGGAGGCCAGCACCAGGAAGGAGAAGAGAAAGCAGTTCCTCGACAACCTCAAAGGAACTGACTACAAAGAACGACTCTTAGCCACCAGGAAACGGGTCAAAGGCACTTGTCAGTGGTTTTGCGAGAACCGAAAATTCCACGAGTGGCTCCACGAAAGTGGTGGCCTGCTTGTGGTCTCAGCTGACGCTGGTTGTGGCAAGTCCGTTCTCGCAAGGTACTTGATAGAGGAGGTTCTTCCTGAACACGATCCTGAAGCGACTATATGCTACTTCCTGTTCAGAGACGATGACCCGGAGGCCCGAAGCTTTACGAATGCCGCGAAAGCCCTGCTTCACAATCTTCTTGAGTCTCACCATGAGCTTGCAGATTGTTGGAGAGAAAGGCTGCACAGCAACTCAAATCAGCTCAATGGCCTACGACAACTGTGCTCTACGCTGTCTGAGGCTTCCATGAGCACAAATACTGGATCCGTCATATGCGTCCTGGATGCGCTTGACGAGAGCGATCAGGGAGAGCTTCAGGCTTTCATTGACTGTCTTAGCGAGTATATCCTTTCCAAACCACGGGACTCGAGACCCAAGTTTCTCCTCACAACAAGGGGGTATCCGCAGATTCTGAACAAGTTCATCAGACTCAGTCATACCACCGTCAGCTTGGATGGTGAAGACGAGGATGAAATGGCGTCCAGGAGCTGCCTCGAGCAAGAAATCCACAGTGTCACGCAAGACCGACTTGCCAGGCTGTTCGAACAAAGGCCAGACATCGGAGAGAAAGCAAAGCATATTATCCAGTCTGGCTTGTCTCAAAAGGGCTCCAAGCAGGCAACATATCTTTGGATGCATCTCATGTTCGAAGTCTTGGAAAAGACATATCCTCGCAACCCAAAGAATTGGAACAAGCTTTTTGATGGTCCACCCGGCGACATTGCCCAGGCCTATGAAAAGCTTCTTCAGCACGTCAATGCCGGGGAGAAGGACGCAGTTCGCGCAACTCTAGGGCTGATAATAGTTGCAAAGCATCCTCTCTCCCCCGGAGAGCTCCTTATGGCACTCAACGCCAGAGACAACCTCAAAAATCCATGCAGTTCAGAGTTCTACGAGGACCTTTCAAGTCCAGAAGAATTCACCACTTGGCTGCGTCGAG
Source organism: Colletotrichum plurivorum (assembly GCA_014235945.1). NCBI lineage: Eukaryota > Fungi > Ascomycota > Sordariomycetes > Glomerellales > Glomerellaceae > Colletotrichum > Colletotrichum plurivorum. The sequence goes on from WIGO01000142.1 coordinate 71,670, forward strand.
AATGTGGATCCTTCGTCTCTGTGTTCGCTCGTAGGGTGTATTTGATACATCAGACGGCAAAAGAGTTTCTGATCACAGCCAGAGACGAGAGTGCCAAAAGCTCGTCGAATTCTGTCTGGCAAGGCTCAATAGCGGAGATACGGGCTCATCGATACATGGCTGAGAGTTGTGTAGTCTCTCTATCATTTGACGAGTTCAACATCTCGTCTTCTCGCAACCGCTTTTTCAGCCAGCACCCCGAAGGTTATACTGGCCATCTCTCAGCCTTCGAGCATGGCCCTGCACACATAAATGGACTGGTTCTGTTCACAAAATATGCGTCAATCTACCTCCTGTATCATTTCAGAAATTGCCAGCACCAAACCGAGAGAGATACACTCGAAAAGGTGGTTGACAATAGAGAAGATTACTCCGAGATGTTTTACACTCTCTTTCGTCGCGAGGATTCTGAACTCTGGAAGTGGAGTTTGGGCTATGAACCGCGCTTGTCCATGATGCTAAAGAGATATACGGACCTTGCCTTCCCCGAAAAGTCCAACGAGGAATTCAACCACTTTAAGAGGGTTACATGCTTGGCCTGTCATTTTGACAATTTACGCCTTTTAAAATTTGCGCTGGACGAATGGGAGCGTTATGGAGAACAGAAGGGACGCATTCTGGACAGCAATACCTCCAGGACGCAGACCAATTTCTCACGCTCTCTCCCCAAGCTCGCGGTCGAGGCAAATGCTGAGCTGTGTCTTCGGTACTTGCACAGTCGAGGCTTTGATATGGAAATTCGAGGGTCCGGCGGTAAAACCCTGCTACACTTTGCTGCCCAATATGGTCACTCAAAAGCCATGGCCACCCACCCTTGTGGGCCTCGGTGTCTCGACGACAGTGCTGGACAACCGGAACAGGGCTGCACTAATTACTGCGATGAAAAACGCCGAGGGCCAGCATTTTGTTGGAAAGTTTTTGGCTTCAAAACCCAACCGAAAGGATGAGCTGCAATCCTTGCTTTTTTCTGCGTCCATCAGCCAGTTCAAACAAGAGTCATTCCCTGGAAAAGTATTTTCCTTTCTCGTCGATCTAGGAGCTGATCTCAAGTATCGATATCGAAAAGAGATGGATATGACCGCATTGCATATCAGCGTCCAGCGAGAAGAACGATACTTGTCTACGAAGCGACTTCTTGGTCACGGTGCAAATTACCACGTTGTCGATCGACAAGGGAACATGCCTATGCACACCGCAGCAATGGCCGGGAACATCCCAGGTCTGCTCGAGCTTATGAAGCATGGGGCAAGCATCGACAAAACGGGATACGGAGGAGACACTCCACTGCATATGACGCAGGGAAAAGCATGCGGGAGCAGCCATATTCCTGATTCGGATGGGGGCCAACCTCGAGATTCGAAATGAGGAGGGATTGAAAGCAACTGAGCTTTACAAAAAGCTTCATGCAGTTGACCTCGAGTCGGCGGTGCGTGATTGGGAGGAGGCAGAAGCCCAAGAAAGGACTGAGGCAGGGGCTCAGGTGGCAGAAGAGACGCGAGAAGCACGAGAAGAGACACGAGGAGCACGAGAAGAGGCAGAGCCCACAGAAAGGAAAGCCGGGATCTGCTAACAACCGGCTAATGGATTAGTAGAAGCTTTTCTTAGGTTGGGATGCGATTTCTTCAATCATGGCGCCAGTGTGACCGTTGTTTACATGATGCTTTCTGCCCGTCGAATAGATAGAGCAAGAACCGGAAATCTTTAATGAGAATGTTTTTCTTTCTTCTTCTTTTTTGGGTATGATTTTCAACCCTGTGGACATGATATTCGATTTCTTTGAGAGGGAGACTGTCACTGCCGCAACTTCAAGATCTCTGGTCACAACCGAGACTGATCACATTCGTACCCAGATACATGCAGACAGGGTTTGTGAAAGGCAAATTTAAGAGTTGGGACAGCCGTCTTGTCCCCCCCCCACCCCGAGGTATCAAGACAGAAGGTTTTATCGGGAATGTTTCTCCCAACTACCTACAAATACTAGGAGCCGCTGTGACCTGGAATATGCTTCTGAAGTTGTTTTAATGAGGCCCTAACAGGTTGCGCCATATGCCACCCCCGAAACCGTCTCAATAATCGGCATCTGTTTTGACTTGTGCGGCGGACTTTGGGCTTTCTTAATGACTTTCTGACAACAACAAGATAGCTGTTGCTCACAGAGTATCATTGTATCTTCAGGGATACAGCATCAATTCAACAAGTACGTGGTCTTGTTCATGACGTCGGACCAAGTTGGGTAGTTAGGATTGAAGAAAGTCATTTGTAGATCAAAGTTGGAAGAACGATTGACCGCCAAGATAGGGCTGACTCCGCACGAGATCTGCAGATGAGGTAGTTTCCTCAATACGTTTGTAAGTAGGAGCATGAAAGCTAGCAAGGTTTAGGGAAATTATTTGGGGACATGTTGACAGGGTCAGCCGCTTTTTGAGGAGCGTGGCGGCTGGGACAAATGGCACACTGCTGAGAAATCATACTGCCGCGCCTTTAATTTAAAGTCGTGCTCCAACTGTTTCCGGTGCTTACCCAGACGCATAAACAGGCTCAGAGTCGTCGCCGTCTCGTCGCGAGGAAGCCGGACGGTCTCGGCAGGACGACGCTAGCCTCTTTCCGGCACCAATTCCTCTATCCTAGGTATCAACGTCCGACGGTGCTCGAACCGCGGTGTGTGACGCAGATCCCAAGAATTAGTCGTTTTGCCCGGGGATCTTGTTGTGACTCGTGCGTTGAGCAACTTCATCCTTTGCGAACCAGCACGCATCGAAGCGGCCTAGAAACGGGAGGGAACGGTTCTTGGCTTCGATCCCGGCCCTCCAGATAGCCCCAAGGACCCTTCGTGGCGTCGATGTCTGAGACGTGCATGCATGCTTGCGGCTGATCCCACGGACGGTCGGGCCAGGAGGAGCTAATGCCGCCGGTAGTTTCCTTATTTCCCCGGCGCCTGGAATGCCTGCACACTAGTAGCTAGTAGGGCTGGGCGAGGTAGAAGCGGATGCGGCGTGTGCGAAGGTGTAGTATTTCCTCGCAAATGAACAAAGAGATGCGGCTCTCCTACGCCCGCCTCCCCAGGATCTGACATCAGCTTTCTCTCTCGCGACAGAAATGTTATCAACACCGCGAGATTGCTCAGCGCCTTGATTATTCAGTCTCCTTTCTCTCGCTTGGTCCGCCGCTATGCATACGACGAAGCTGCTTATCGTGTTGCTTTCCGTGTGCTCGACGATCCTGGCCCAAGGGGCACCCGCAGAGAACACCCCGAGTTGCGTGGTACGGTGACAGAACCTCCTCCCAACTTCTGAGCTTGGATATTGACGAGGATTCTAGTTACCATGCGTAACAGCAAGCTTGAATCTCACCGGTTGCCCGCCCACGAACCAGACCTGCCTGTGTCACGATGACCTGTTTCAGAAATCAGTCGGCGACTGCGTCATGGCCAGCTGCTCTGTCCGGGATGCGCTATGTGAGGAAAACATCTCTCAAAAGGCTCAGCCGACGTACCTTGACTAATCGGCACGCTTCTCCCCGGTACAGTCGCGAAGAACCAGACGTGGACGGCGTGCGGCTTTCCCACGCACGACGACTTTCACCTGACCAAAGCCCTCCGGATTTCCTTCTTCTGCATATTTGCCACCATCCCGTTCATCCTCAGGTCCATCGTAAAGATTGCGCGGCTGACGACGTGGGGCCCCGACGACGTGACCATTCTGTTCGCATACGTGAGGGTTAACCCTTCCATCAAGGGGCCGAGGACAGAAAGAACTGACTGGGGAGTAAGTGCATACTGTGCGGAGTCATGCCCGCTGTCAGTTTGTGTGAGTATACTGTCAAGCCGAGAGGTAGCGCCATCCTTTCAGTCGACATATCTGACTACCTGAACAGCAGAGAGGGCCGGGGTGGGCAAAGACTTCTGGAGCCTCACCATCGATCAAGCCATCAACGCCAACCTGGTATGTTCCCCCACCCATATCAACTAGAGCAGAGAGGGCAAGATAAAATTTCAAGGGCAGTTACTGACCAAGAATCGACTTGCCACCAGTCATTCTACATCGGGCAGATCTGCCACACCTCCGCCATGGGGCTGATCAAGGCGTCCATCCTGTTCATGACCCTGCGGATATTCCCCAGCGAGACGTTCCGCGTGGTTCTATGGGCGACCCTGGCCTTCAACTTCGCTTTTACTTTCGCGTGCGCCCTGGTGTTCATATTTCAGTGCCGCCCGATCGACCTCGCGTGGACGTACTGGCTCGGAGAGAGGGACGGGTGGTGCATTAACGTTTACGCCATCGGCGTCGTCTACTCGGCCGTCCACGTTGCGGTAGACGTGTGGATGCTCGCGCTGCCGGCCACGCAGGTATGGAGCCTGAACATGAAGCGGCGCAGGAAGTTCGCCGTGACGTTGATGTTCAGCCTTGGACTCTTGTAAGTAAAGGCCAGACGACCATCCCCCCACCCCCAATTCTTACTTTACAAGCACCACGCACCTCATGGCGGGATGTTTTCTGACATTTGCACAGCCTGACGGCCGTGAGCGCCGTTCGCCTGAAGTGGATGGTGACCTTTAACCCCAAAGGGGCCAACGTGACCGGTACGTCTGCGAAACGTCCAGCTGCGATGCCAATCGTCCGTTTCTTTTTGCTTACACGAGATTGTTGCTATTTAGTCGACGCCCTTTTCATAGCCACCTTGTCGGACGTGGAGCTCTTCGTCGGGTTTTTCACGGCCTGCATACCGACCACCCGCCTGTTCGTCATAAGATTCATCGTGAAGCGGTCCGAGAAGCCCGAGAGGATTAGCCAGCCCCCACCGCCCTCCGCGGGGTCGACGGGATCAACGCTAACTTCGCCCAAGGCCGCCGCGAACCTGGACGTCGCGTGGACTCGAGATGATGGCCCGTGGGACGGCCGCGTCCGAGAACCCCTCGGACCGGGACAGCTTCGTGGCTGACATCCCGTTGCGGCCACCTGCATGCGACGACAGCGCGGCCGACGACAATCCGAGGCAGGCTGGACCTGACCCGAAGTGAGCTCGGCACCGGCCAGTCCCGGCGCTCCGGCGAGCACATACAGCCCCTGCTGCCTTCCAAGATGGTTTCCATGGTCAAGGAATCGCGCGATTGGCGAAGGTGGGCAAAGGACGGTGTACATACCAACGACCTCAGAACATACAACCTCGGAATCGATTAATAATGAATTGGAGACGTTGAAAGTCTGCATGACCGGAACCCGTCTCCGCTCCGAGTGGCCCCGGCGTTGTCACTGCCGCCGGCCGTCCCTGCCCCGCCGATGGCCGGTCCGAATCCGGAAGCAAGCTGGTAGGTTCTCACTTGAATACAAAGATGGCAGACACGATAGGAGCGGACGATGGCTATGACGGGGATAATTGGGACAGTAGATTCTCCTGCCGGTGTGCCGGCTTCCATGTCATCACAAATGAGAAAGACACTCTTTTACACTTCTCGCATGCATTCGCGTGCTTTTCCTCATAACCAAGTTCATTGGCGGGATATTTTTATCTTAAATACCATGGAAAAAGAAGCTATCAGGAACGTAATCGTCGAAATTAAATCTGATATCTCCCCGGCAGGGATCTCTGACACGGACCTAGGCAAGGATGCCGTTCGGCACCCCAAGCTTGGCAAAAGCTTGACTTTCCCGTTCCGGGGCCACCCCGGTCCACCAACTCTCCTCCTTCCTGTTGTGGCAGGAGACTAGGCCGCGAGCCCCAGATGTTATCACGACACGAGCGACGCGGAAATTGCGTTTTCGGGTAACCGGCGAGCGAAATGCGACCAGGTCAGAGCACGGCAAAGCACGAGAAGTCCCGACATTCGAGAGATTGGGCGGTATATATATCATGGACGGCAGCTAGCTGGTCTCCGAGACAGGAGGACCTCTCTGTTCTGAGCCAGGCAGAGCCCGAAGCAACCGCCACATTCTACACACTTCTATCAGTCTCACGATGAAGTTCGCAATCATCGCATCCGCAGCCGTCCTGGGCTCGGCCGTCACTGCCTCCGCCAAGTCGCAGGCCAGACCCTTCGACATTGTCGAAGTCGACCTCTCGTCCCTGCAGAACCGCGGTGTCATCTCCAAAAGAGACAACGACGACAAGCCCCTGGCAGTGTCACCGCACGTTCTCCAGCTGAGCAAGATCGCAGGCCTCTCGCGCTCCCAGAGCTGGGTACGGTCCATCCGCAACGGACCCGCCGCGGACGGGCGGTTCAGGACAACCCCGGGGAATGCCCACGTCACCAACATGACGGACCTCAACGGTTTCGAGTACATCGCCAGCATCGGCTTCGGAGACCAGACCCTCGACGTCATCGTCGACTCGGGTTCTAGTGACACCTGGGCCGTCCAGAGCGGCTTCACCTGCCAAAACTCGGACGGAGTAGCTCTCAACGACGTGAGTGTTTCAGACCCAGAGGAGTCCTCTAGGCCAGGAACCAGAAACGCTGACATTAATGTGACCGACAGTCCTCCGCCTGCACCTTCGGCCCCGCCTACGACGGCGCCTTCCAGCACGGCACCATCCCGGGGATGCACTTCAACATCACCTACGGCGACGGCGAGTTCGGCACGGGGCCCATGGGCTTCCAGGACATCTCGCTCGCCGGCCTCGAGGTCCCGCACCAGCAGGTCGCGCTCGTCAACAAGACGTACTGGAACGGCGACGGCGTCGCCAGCGGCCTGCTCGGCCTCGCCTTCGACCTGCTCACGAGCCAGTACCCGGACGGCTCCATCCGCAAATCGGGCGCCTCGGTGCCGTACTCGGCCATCTTCTCCACCATGTCGCGCGAGGGCATCGTCGACCCGGCGCTCTTCAGCATGGCCATGGACGGCGCGTCGCAGAAGGGCCAGCTTGCGTTTGGCGGGCTGCCGCCTGTTGAGACGGTGGGGGGCTTTGTTAGCACGCCCATCAGGATGGTAGGTGACCGCTCCGCACTGTCGCCGGGAAACCCGTGCTAATGCGGAACGAACCCAGATCGCCGTGTACGAGAGCATGACCGAGGCCAAGACGCAGTACTCCTTCTACACGATCCTCCCCGACGGCTACGTGATCAAGAACGCGACCTCGTCCCAGACCCTCCCTCCCACGAGCAACGCGACGCTCGCCTCGAGCAAGTGGAACACGGCCGTGGCGAAGCCCGCCGGCTTCCTCAACAGCACGACCCCGACCATCGTCGACAGCGGCACGACGCTCATGTATGTGCCGAGCGGTAAGTCAAAAAACCACAACCATTACTCTTACTCAGATGAAAAGCAAAAGCTGACCCCAGATCACCAGACATCTCAACGGCCTACGCCGCCTCCATCCCCGACGTCATCTACAACCCCTTCGGCGGCGCCTACTACGCCCCCTGCAACGCCACCCTCCCGGACTTCGGCATCGTCATCGCCGGCCGCACTTTCTACGCCGACAAGGCCGACCTCCTGCAGACCTCCGACCCCACCGACTTCGGCGACGGCGGGCCCCCGTACTGCCTCCTGGGCGTCACCGACGGCGGCGAGGGCCCGTACATCCTGGGCGACACCATGATGAACAGCCTGGTGACCGTCTTCGACGTGGGCGCGGGCAAGATGCGCTTCGCGAGCCGTCGCAAGTGAGAGAGACGGCCAAGGGGGGGTGTTGTTGGACCCAGCAGGGATGGTGGCGAACGAAGGCAAGTTTTTCAAGGGGACGTGTCTGGGGGTGACGGACTCTATTTGGTTTTTTTTTTTAGTCCTGTTTAGTGCTCTCCAGACTCCTTGTTTCTTCCATTACTCCTGTAACCTCTAATGTGACGTATATATAATTTCTTTCCCCCTGCCGTTTAATGTCTTCATCCGTTCTTGCTCCTGTCGTCCGTCCTCTCCGTTGTCCATCATACCCGTTGTCTCTATGATCCCTAGGCCCTCTCTGTTTATCAGTCCTTTACTTCGTAAACTAGAAATACATATATGTAGAAACTATTCTTCTATTTAGAAAATTTCTAGCGTTTTTCTCCAACACTATAAAATAAAAGTAAATTCTAAAGTTAAAAATAGTAGTGTAATAAAATTACAAGTACTATTACTAGATTACTACTACAGAATTCTAGAAACCTCAGGTAATAGTACATGATTCGATAGTTATGCAGGCAGGAGCTTGTTGGGTACTCAATTGAAACAACCACGGCACCCCGTCAAAATGAGCAGACTCATCCGGAAGGAACACAAAACGTACATCATCACTTTCTCTAGTCCATCGCCGAACATCATCCCGAACAAACCCGAACTTCATATTGTCAACATCTTCCCCACAGCATTTCATCATGCCGCGCGCCCCTCCTCCTCCTCCGGCTTCGGCTCCTCCGCCTCAGCCTCCCAACCCGTTCGTCGCTGTGATACGTTACAACAGTCGAGAGTTCCCATCGGCGTACTCCGTCGGCGGCAAACGTCATAACAACAATTGGCTCTTGGGCGCCCGCAGAATCAACTTCGACCGATACCAGGGATAGGTTATCCTGGTGGTCCAGCAGGACGCGAAGGCCATCCGGTGGAGCGGCCCCTGGCCGCCAAGCGACGGGGGGACACCACCCAGCCCCGGGGACATGGCGCTCGCAATCGTGGACGCCTTCGACAGGGCGGCGATCCTGAGTGACCCCGACGAAGACGAGATGAGCCCGGCGGTCCGTCCCTTCGCCTGGGATTACGAAACTTCCCTGCCGCTCGGGCTGATACGAGAGCTCAACCAGGCGCTCAAGAGCGACCACGTCGACCACCCGGGCTTCAGGGAGCATGGCAAGTTGACAATGATCGAGAAGATGTACGGCGGCACGACGCAGCTGGTGGACTCCGCGTGGGAGAAGGTCAAGATCGCCATGCCGGTCCCCCTTGACAGCGTTGCCGGATGCCACCGCTGCCTGCGTCCCAGGAACGCCTCATCACTTGTACCGTGGGTGTTGTGCACGTATTGCATCCAGGTCCGGTACGACTCGGACGAGTGCCGGCGGAAGCACTGGGAGGAGAAGCATAAGGAAGAATGCATCGGCGTTATCGACCAACTCGTTGCGTCTCAAAGACCGCGATGAAGGACATGGGACCGAAGAGTGGTTATTAGATAGTATGAATCGAGTCATGTCAGTTTTCGAACGCTCTTGCTCGTCCCTATTTTCACCGTCGTTCGACGCCGTCGCTCGTCGGTACTACTTGCCACTAGGTCCTGTTTATCACTAATATTCATTACTGCTGTTTGTCACTGCTGTTCGGTACTTTCATTTGCTACTGCTGCTCGTCCCTTCTGTCGCTGCCGTCTATGCCTCGTCGTCGCTGCTGTCCGTCCCCGTCGTCGATGTTGTCCGTCCTCGTTTCCACTGCTGTTGAACCCCCGTCTTCACTGCCTTCTGCTCCTGATATCCATACCGCACCTGTTAATACCTCACCGAAGAAGTATTGCGCCTTCTGCATAACACCGCTCCTCCAACCGCTTGGCGAAAGCCGACGCTCGTCGGACATGCCTACGTAGATAACCACGAAGCCACCGCCAAAAGCTCGGCAGTGTTAGCCCCGAGACTAAAAGCAAGACACGACATGAAGGAAAGGGAAAAAAAAAGGCACAAGGAAAGAACACACATCTCAGAAAGAAAGAAACAGGCTGGCGTGGCACACACACAATGCATTCTACCTGCCGTGCGACCAATACAGGTGAGCATTGGCAGACGCACATAAGCGCCCGAGTCCCGGTTTCGCTGTAGAGTGATTGGCCGGACGAGCGCCACCCGTGCAGGACAAGACGCTCCACTGCCGCGACCACCTTGACGACGAGTCGAAGTTCTTTTTATTACTACAGAGTTTGTAATATGCATCCCTCTTCGCTGATTACGTGCAGTGGCAGGATGAAGCTAAGGCAGCTCGGTATGCGTTAGCTCGAGCTATAGACGCAGTTTGCGCGGCGGCCGAAGGGTGAGGGGAATATCGCATGATGCCGCCCCCGGCATGCTTGAGGACCCCTCTTCCGTAGGCAGGCTGACTCTGGCAGCCGGGGAAGGTCGGGAGAAGTCCGACGGTTGCTTGCGATAAGGCAAGAAGGAGGCTGGCTGGGTTGTCACTTTGGTTCTTTGGTGTTGTGCTACCTACCCTGCGCTTCGTCTGCCACGCGGGTAAAGTTGCGTTGGAGAAGGAAAACATGTTGGAGCCAACGTTGGGAAGCGACACAACCCCGGTCCCAACAGGCGAGGAGACAAAAAACGCCGACGCTGGCCACCTTCCAGGTCGCATTTCGGCCGCTCATCGACCACCAGAGGGAAAAGAGTGCAAGTCCGTCTCGTGGCCATGTGGCCGCACGAAGGCGAAGTCAGTAACCTCCTGCCATCTTCCAAGTCTGACTTGAAGAACGAAAAAAAAAGGAAACTGCTTCACGTCGATCGGACGGTCACAGAGACTGCAGTGCCGTCCCCTCAGGCCCTCGAACTGGGGATTGAATCGCATTCAGCATCGTCAAACGGATCGGCCTGGGAAGATGCCTGTGGTCGGTTTACTGTGCCTCGCCCCTGAGCAAGTAATGTTTCCGGAATTTAGGCAATTGGGAAGGTTTGAGATTCCATCGTCAAGGTAGAATTGTCACCAAGGACCCCGTGTTTGCCATCAACTTCCAAGGAGGCAGTAGTGATGTCGTCAGAACCAGATCGCATCATCTCTGCGACGCATACGGGGCGAAGGGGCACGTTTGTTTGCCATCTAGATAGGTAAACCGTGATGTGCCCGTTTGATCGGCCGTACATCGTCAAAAAGTCTGGACGAACCTGCGCCGGGGTCTTTCGCCCAGGGAAGACGATCCTCCGTCTTTTCAGCTGTTGGTGTTGGCTCGCTTGGGAGAGAGAAAGGGTTCCCCAGTGGCAGGGAGACGGCAGGAAAAGTGAGGGGATTCGGACAAGACATGGTCAGTGCGCCGCAGTCTGAAACGCCGCCTAAAGTGCTCTAGTGGCCGTTTGAAACATGCAAAGAAAAAACCTCCCCTTCGCTTGACCAGCACGCAACGGAGTATTAGTCCGCAGCAGCAAAAAGCAGATGGAATTGACTTTTTCGACATCCCAACTAGTTCCCTCCCGATCCGTAAAGGTGCGGGCGGCGCGGGAGAAGTCTGAGACGCGATTCCAACACGAGGTTTCCGTCCCATGTTGGTGCTCAGGGGGTTGCTGCGATCGGCTCTTGGGGTTGGGTTGAGCTGGCAAGGATGGGAATCAAGCCTGTTGGTGCTCGTCCTCGTCCCTGTCCCTGTAGGCCGCTCTGCCCTGCGACCCGCGCCGGTTGACAGGGAAGCCAACACCATGGGTTTTAGGAAGCTCAGTTGGAATGTTGGCACCGCACGTCCTCGACAGATGCCATAAGCATACCGAGAGCGAGAGCGATACTGCAAGTGAGGCAGAGCTGACGACGCCTTCCGCGACCAGAAACACCAAAAACGCTATTCCTCAGCGGGCTATTTCGCAGTTTCGTTCCTACGGGGCACGCATATAAAGTTTGCCGACCTGAGGTGAACTTAGTTACACGGGTCTCTTCGCGGGCCCGTCGTCGAGTCTTTTCGGAGCAACATGCACCCCTGAGAGTCGTTGACCAGGGGAACCGTGGATCGCGTCGGCGATTTTTATTGACGTGCTGGATTAAATGTCCGGCCCCTGACGAAAGGGAAACCTCAAACGAGGCTGTTGGACGATGTCACCAACCGATAAGTGGTTGGGGGTGGCGGAGGAGGATGTAAGTGACTTGTACCAAACCCGACGGCGTGGTATTGCAGATCTCCAGACGGCACGACAGTGACGTGACTGGTGTGGTTTCAGGTCCGAGATGTTTGTGATCGGCCGTGGCTGACAGACGGGTTTGAATCACCTCTAAAGGAGAGAGACACAGAGTTTCTCGTCAGGAGAAGGATGGAGTTTGAGTCGCGTCTGAATTAGAGTGCGGGATGGGTTCTGGGGATCAGTGGAGTCGCTCCAGGGCGCGCCGCGCCGACCCCGAGGTGAACAGTGCGCCGCGATGGCAAGCAAACGAAACGCCTTTAGCACGCAGGGGGAAAGAGACGGGACCGGCGACGGAAGACGAGACGGCCACCGGGAAGTAATCAAGCAGAAAACGGTCGATTGTGCAGTATCACATCGGAGCCGAAAGAAAAAGGGCCAAGATGCCTTTGCAGAGGGGACTTTGTCATGACCAGCCTCCCGGAAAGAGACGCGGCCGAACAAAGTCGGTGGGGTTTCTTCCTGCCAACTACCTAGGTTGTTTCCCCAAATAAGGCCTGCAGGCACTAAGAACGACAAGACGCTGCTGTCCGTCAAAATTAGAAAAGAAGAAAAGATTTCATCCGGTCCGCTTATTGAGCCAGTCAGCGCGGGGGGCAGGCAGTCACCTTAACGCCCTCGGCCCCGCGAGCAGCCGTGCCATATTTTGTGTTCTTGGCCTGCGGGAAGGTGGCTGCCGATCCACCTTCCACCGTCAGCCAGGCCAAGCACTTTAGCGTGTGCGACCTCCAGAAGGGGATAGGCGGCGGGGTTCGAGGGACAGGCGCCACGCGGATGGGGAAGCTGCCGCCTCGCTAGGAAAGAGGCTCGCTTAGCCGCGCCCACCCGCGGGCGGATGATGGGGTACGGACCCTACGATAACGGCGCCGTATTACTAAGGTGACGGCGACGATGGAAAACGGAATGGCGAGGTGACATTTTGGCCCGCGAGGTTCCTGGTCACTGCACACAAGCGAACGCCACATGGAGCGGCATGGGCTCAGAGGGTTGCAGAAGGGGGAAATGAGGCACTTGGACAGGCCTACGAAAGTCCCTCCTGACTCCTCCGATGAGGTAGGTAGCATCATCGTCGCAACGAACGCGATCCGACAAAGGTTGCTCCTCGAGACGGACGGTGGCGCCAAAACGGGCGCGCAGGACCAACGGTGGGAAAAACAGAGTTGACACCATGTCGGCTATCTTGTGGCTTGTTTGCTTGTCTAAAGCGGCGGGGTTCGATCTTGTGCAAAAGGTGAGAGGAATCCTGCGGGCCAAGATACCGCCTAAGCCTTGGCTGGAGAGATCCGCGCGCCTTCGAGCTTCCAAGACGTCCCAAGAAGTACAGTCAAGCAAACCAAGATCCGTTGTCAGCGACTCGATGAGCGACCGGGCTTGGGGCCGTTGACGCGCCGCTGACAGATCTTCGGCACTCACTTCTTTGTCCCCCGCCGAACATCGCCTCGAAGGACGTAGGTCGTCAGCGCTTGGGAGGGGAAGTTTGTGCCGTGGTAAGACGATGGGACAGCCGCGATGCCCGGCGTTCTGGTAGCGTTCTCACATGCCACCAACCTAACCAACACTCCGTGCGCCTGTGGCTCAAGGTGGCGGAAGGGTTGACAGCGTCTTCCCAGAGCCACGGTTGGCACCTGTGCATCCTTCGCCTTTGAACTGTGCCTGCCTGGCTGTCCCTGTGGCTGCCGGCCATGAGGCCCAAGGCGGATTGAGATCGTCGCTCACTCTCAAAGGAAAGGTTGCTTGGTTACCTGCCTACGGCGGCCAGTTAGAAGAAGCGATGGATCCCAAGAAACGGTCGCCAAAGACGGTCGCTACGAAAATCAGGACGGCCGGCAAACAGGCCCCTCCCAGCCACTGGTGGCCCCGCCCTCTCTTGCCGTCGCTGCCGTCTTCTCGTTGGCGGCCTTCCGACTAGACGCGCATGGCGCCAGGCATCATCGCAGACGGCGGCAGGGGTCTCTCGTGGTGGTGTGTGGGGCCGGGGTTAAGGTACGAAGCTACCTGCCCTTTTCTGATGCCGCCTTTCTCGTCTCATCTCCAGGAATACGCACCACCACCACCTCGCATGGCAAGGCCAGAGGAACACCACGCCCCTCCCCGACAACCTTCTTTCCCACGAGATTTTTGTGTTCCGGTCTGCAAGCAAATGCACCTGCTCTCGAGCACGGACTAAGATGCCTGCCGCAGGGCATCCATCCCAATCCACCCATCCTCTTGACGAAGTTCCAACATGCCCCCCCGGGAAGGGCAAGGTTACCTCCACGACCCCGTGAACTTGGGCCGTCTCTCAGTCTCTGCCTCTTCTGAATTCGGTCTTTGCTACCCCCTGGCTACCCTGGACACCCCCTTCCGGACGGCCGTCATGGATAGCCATGGCCCTCTGCCACGAGGAACCCTGCACCGCCTTGCATTCTGAAAAGGAAGCCTGCCTTGTCAGACCCGAACGCTAGAGTGCGCCTCGTGCAGGTGCGGGAGGTTTGCAGAGAGAGTTCGTTCAAAACACTCAACTTCTCCATGTATAAAGTCTGTTGTCCGGCTCCTCGTACCATCCCTTCTCTCCGGCATCCAGTCTCATCGCACAAAACTCAACCGTCTTCCCAGTCTCTGTCCACATCTGCTTCTTGTCTCTCTCGAACTACTTCCGCTCCGTCTTCTTCTCTACACCGCAAACCGTCCTGCCCGCCGTTACCTTTCAACGCACTCGTCGGTCTTTGATTCTATTAGTCCGCCGGCATTAGTCCTGTCTCGGGCCAAGGAACCCGTCCACCCCCGGCCACCACACCATCCCAGACAGACGCACGATTTAAGCGCCGTACCTATATTCGGTCGCAGGAGATTGCTCCATACTGCCTACAGAAAACGGCCCGCCGCAGCATTTGCTCTCGGTCATCCTCAGTCTGACCTGCTTGGTTCCCCACCACCCACGCGCGCCTCTTGCTTTCCTCCTCCACACTTGATCTAAGAAAAGATCTCCGGTCTCCGGTATTGCTGTTATATATCTCGCATCCGCGCATCTCGAAAAGAACCCCCATTCTCGACCACTCACTCGCGTCCAACGTCATCAAGAGCACCGTCGATCACCAACAAACATATAAAGCCCGTCAAGATGCTCGCCAAGTCCTTTGTCGCCCTGGCCACCCTGGCTCTCGCCTCCGCCGGCCCTGTCCAGAGGAGACAGTGCTCCAACAAGCCCACAGCGCCCACTCTTCCCGTCAACGGTAACGGTACGTACCTCCACCGGACTTACACCAATCCTCACCACCACAGAAAAGATCATGACCACTAACACTCTCCAAAAGGCCTCGAGCTCCCTGCCCCAGCAGACAACCTCGTCCTGAAGCACATTGCCCTCGGCCACGGCATCCAGAACTACACCTGCACCTCCGTAAACGGTTCCACCTCCCTGACCGCGAACCCCACCGGCGCCCTCGCCGCGCTCTACGACGCGACGGCCTTCTACCCCTCCCAGGGCGCCGCCGACGCCATCCCCCTCGACGCCTTCAACGGCCTCCCCACGAACGCCGTCTGGGCCTCCAAGCTGCCCCTCACCTCGGACGGCTCGACCAAGTTCGGCGCCTCCTCGTCGGCGCCCTTCCCCTCGCCGGGTGAGGACCTCGCCCTCCCGGGTCTCAAGGCGCTGCCCTACCTCGGCGTGCACTTCTTTGACGCCAAGGGCACGCCCACTTTCAAGGTCGGCGGCGACGGAGGCGACATCTTCTCCGGCGGCAAGCTCAACGGCACCAAGGCCCCCGCCTCCGCCGACGTCGGCCCCGAGAAGACGGGCGCCGTCGACTGGCTCCTCCTCGGCGACAAGAACGGCGCGAGCAAGGGCGTCACCGTCATCTATCGCGTCGTCACCGCCGGCGGCGTCGCGCACCAGTGCACCACCCTGGGCGCCACCGACAGCGTTCCGTACGCGACGTACTACTGGATGTACGGACCCAAGGCGTAGACTCGGTCCGCATGAGACTCGGTCGGTTCTAGGCTGCTTCATTTAACTCGGCGTTTTACGGATAAAAGGAGGGACGGGACCACGGCGCCCAGGTCATTTTGTCAACTGTTTTCTTCTCACTCTTCATTTCTTCACGTTCTCTCGACCAAACAAAAGTCAACGATTCGGATATACCCCCTCGGCGCGGATGGTACCTACTAGAGGAGACACAATGGGGCATTTTGCTTTCTTCAACAAGCTCGTCGTTCGCTTTAATATCTGCGGTGTTTTATTCTGGTGGATGGGATTGCATAGACAGTAACAGCATTGGGCGCGGACGGCCCTTCTGTCTATTTCTTATTATTCGACATGTATTTACTTTGGGGCGCAACACGGTACATATATCACACCATTATCATCACACACAAATGAAGCCGGCCGTCGAAGGCCTTTTGTTGAAAATCTGAATCCCTTCTGTTTCGATGTCCCATCTCGAACTTGTCCCGTCCGGCGGCTTCAGATCCCGTGACAATAGCGTGTCTCTCGAGTTTCTCCTGGAGCAGGCAGGCACTCTCATGGCAGCTGCCTACTGCACTGGGATCTCGGCAACTTGAAACTACACGTATGCCGTGAGACGAAGAATAATTTCCTACAAAACAAAGCCAGTTCCGCCACGTCAGCAGTGATCAGCCATGGCGACGTCGGGCACAATCTCAGCAGAAGCCCGCGGCAAACATCTCTGCAACACATGACAGTCTCCCCTCCCCCCCAACGCAAACCTTCTCGCGAGGAAGGATCCGCCTAGCCTACGGAACGGAGAGAAAAAGAAGAATCGCTAGAGTGGTGATCTCATCACCATCTCCCCAGACGGGCCGGCCAAGGAAAAGATACGCGTAATGGCAGTTGCAGGTAAGTCAAGTCTTCGTCAACTGAAACCTGCATGGTAGCAGCGATCAAAAAGAAATAAAATTAGAACGAGGCCGACCGGCCGGCCACTTAGGCCGCCAATCCGGACAGCGTCAGATGAACCTCATCAGAGACATTTCTAAGCGCCGAGTTTTGGCGGTAGGCATTCACTTTAGAGTACCGCTTCAGAGCATCAAGCGAAAAAGGGAATTAGGTAAAATTCGGGATTTGTTCCGCCTTCTCCATTGTCGCTTGTCTCTCTGCGCGTGTGTGCTCGCTTGTTTCGCTGCGTCGGGTGATCCAGTCCCCTTCTCCACGCTTGTTTTTCGCAAGTTTGAATCCTCCTCTTGCTCTCGATCCAAAAAAAGAAAAGAAAAGGGCGGCCTGACAATGGCTGATCCCGCGCGCTCCCTCGCTACCCCTGGTCTTTGAATATATAAGAAATGGAGACCCTTAACCTTTCAGAGATTCGACCGCTATCTTCTCTGCTACGTCTTAAACATCAACTTTGCATGGCATGTGCTGCAAACAAACGGTCAAGTCCGCAACGCTTTACCTGCGGCCGTCGAGCCCGCCAGCCAAGTCGGCCTCCAGACCGTTGCCCTGGCCGAGATACTCCTGGGGTCGCGGGTCCGCAGAGGTCCAGCCTGGGTTTCCGGAAGGAATGGGCACCTGACCTGCGCCCGGCTGCTGCCCGGCCTGGGCGCCAGCCTGGGAGCCTCCGGGGACGGTGCGGACGAGCTGGCGGAAGCGATAGACCTCCTCCAGGATCATCTTGCGCATCTCGCCGACGTCCTCGACGACCTCGAAGTCGAAGTTGAAGGTGGTAGGGCAGTCGGGCTCGTCCGAGGCGTCGTGCCAGATGTGCAGGTAGGGGTGCTCGAGGGCCTGCTCGACGCTGATGCGGCTCGAGGGGTCGAAGGCAAGCATGCGGTCGAGGAGGTCGAGGGCGTCGGGGTTGGCCGAGGGGAACAGGCCGGGGAACGGCTTCTTGGGCATGAACGGCAGGTTGCGGACGTACTCCTGGGCGCGGGGGGAGCCGATGCGGGAGAGCGTCTCCTCGTTGGGGGTTCCGAGGATGTGCAGGATCTGGTTCAGCTGGTCGACGTAGTCGCGGCCCTTGAAGAAGGGGCGTCCGCCGAGG
This sequence comes from Colletotrichum plurivorum, assembly GCA_014235945.1. Classification (NCBI taxonomy): domain Eukaryota; kingdom Fungi; phylum Ascomycota; class Sordariomycetes; order Glomerellales; family Glomerellaceae; genus Colletotrichum; species Colletotrichum plurivorum. The sequence goes on from WIGO01000142.1 coordinate 89,433, forward strand.
AGCTCAGCCAAGATGCATCCCACGGACCAAACGTCAACTGAGGATTTTGTTAGTACGTTTTACAAACGAAATGCAGAAGTGGTGCCCGGCCCGGCTGGCGCACGACGGGATGATGGACGTACTGGCTTTGGTATAGCTCTGGAAGCTCAGCATGATCTCCGGAGCGCGGTACCATCTGGTGGCGACGTATTCCGTCATGTACCCGGCATTCTCCTCGGGGTCGACGGAAAAGCCACGCGCCAGGCCGAAATCGCAAATCTTGAGCTCGCAGTCGGCGTTGACAAGCAGGTTGCCGGGCTTAAGGTCGCGGTGGAGGACGTTGGCGGAGTGGATGTACTTGAGACCGCAGAGGATCTGGTAGATGAAGGACTGGAAGTGGGCGTCGGTGAGAGGCTGCCCGGATCGGATGATGGCAGCCAGGTCGCATTCCATCAGCTCTGCAGCACGGGGGCAGTAGTTAGCACAATGCCGGATTCGGGGAGGTGGACGCATTCGGGAATGGGGGCGTTACCCTCGTAGAGGTAGGTCTCGTTGAAGTTGTCGGGTCGGGGGATGTCCATATCGTAGAGGCAGGTAATCTGGCACGAGGCACTGCGTCAGCAATCTGTCACCCAGGAAGCAGTCCCATAGGCCGCGGCTGCAGAGCGGCGATTGTGGCGCGATAACTGCCGAGCAGAGCCTTGGGGTAGACTGGAGGTTTTGGCGACACATGACGCTGGGGGGGAACTCACGTTGCGGTGTCCCCTGAAGTGCTGGAGCAGCTTGATCTCGCGCAATGCGCGCTTGGCGAGGATCTTCTTGCTGAAGACATTTGTGACCTTCTTGATGGCGACGCCCTCCTGTGTCTGGTTGTTGACGGCGGCACTGCGTGGTGAGACGAGTCGTCAGCTTTTTTTTCCCTTTGGGGCGGATGATGGCGGGGCAGCAGAGGACGCGCAACAGCAGCAGCGACCAAATGAGGGGGTGGACGTGACAGGAGAGGAGAGCAGAAGGGGCCGCACGCACCAAACGATTCCGTAAGCTCCCTGGCCGAGCTCCTTAGTGACGGTGTAGCGCTCGTCGACGATGAAGTCCTGGTTGAAGACCTTGAAGACCTTGCGTCCCTGGAGGTCACCCATGATTGCGACGTGTGGCGTGTAGTGTTCTTGATCGAGCTGATTGTCTTTTCGATGCGAAGTTGGAGATGATGTCGGAGGCCGCGGTGCCGTGGCTTGCGGTGCAGTTGTTGACGGGTGGGCGGAGTCGAGAATCGAGGGGTATCCTTTTGCGAGTCAAATCGAGCCAAAGGTGGGGAAGCGAGCAAGGAATGCGATGTGATGCGACAGTTGCGGAACAACTCTGACAGGGTACGCTGTAGCGAGAGTAGCTGGTCAGGACCGGACAATTAAGTCAGGAGAGTAAGTGCCCTGGCTATTTCACAGTGTTTCCAGAGGGAAGTAAGAACAGCAGGTCGAGGAGGCTGAGGAAAGACGAGGAGGAGAAAGAGGAGCAGCAGGAGCAATTCGAGAGGCGGCGTAGGCGAGGAAAGTGGGCGGGATCAGGTATTAATACGGTAAGCTCCGGACCTGGACGCGGGGGGTGCAGTGTCGTGGTGGTGACAATGTCAGCTTGTGTGTCGCAGTAAACGATTCTCGTCTTTGTCTCCCCTGTTGCTTCCGGGTGGGCAATGCTGGTGGTAATGGTGGTGGTTGCGTGCGGCCGGGAAGACGACAGGTATGTACCTTGTTTGACCAAGTAGAGAGGTATTCGAGCAACAGGAAATCTCACGTAGGAAATGCTTAGCTGATCTGAGCTGAACTTGACGGGACGGTTCGGCCAGCTGCGGGAGGTTAGGTAGAGGAGGCGATAAAAACCTATGCTGGAAGGCACGAGCCGCGAAGGGTGCTACGGGCGGTCACTACTACCAACTTAGCTCCCAGTAGGCACCTACCTACCTTGGGCTCTAGAGAAGGTACCTAGTGTACCTGCCTAGGAGCGCGTAGGTACCTGAGTAATACTGTACTGGGGAAGGCCACGCTTGCTGGAGGGGACCTGCCCAGTCCACCGCAAACGGAGTGGACGGCTGCACTGTCACAATGACATTTGCCAGGGGGAGCAGGAGCAGCCCGCGAAATCATCGACAGCGTCGAGCCCGGGATCCTCAACTATTTGAGCAGGAAATCAGCACCCAATACGCGTCTCGAACTCATCGTTGGAACACTGGCAATGACCCGCTGCTGCCCCCAATTCCATTCCACCTCACCTACTAGAAGTAATTGGGGGCTATCAAGATTGTAAGGCGCAACTGTCAGGTACAAGGTACCAAGACCATCCAGGTACCACCAAGTTGCAGGAGCAGGTGCTGACGTTAGGCCCAAAGCGAACTTGGCGGGAGGCAGCCCCACCATATCCACCCCTCGCCCCTCCCTGGTCCCGCTCTTGATTTGCTGGCCGAAGCTTTGCGCGCCCGCTGATTGGCACGTTTCCGCCACAGCTCCAGCTACCTCGGGCCAGTAACCGCTGAGCGTCGTGACGGGAGTCCTCGAGGTGCATTTCTGCAAGTTGCAACCGCGCGACAATTCGACAACTTTTTAAATTTTGCCCGGCTCCTTGGGAACACCATCACCGCCTGAGAGGCGAGAAAATTGAATATGGAGCCGCTTCCGGGTTTACCCCCTTTCTCCTTTCCCTTATTGAGGGGCAGGCAAACCTCCCGCATTCCAGAAAACAGCTTTCTTTCAAGTTGGACTCAGGGTCGCCGATGGAGCCCAAGGTTTGAGGTCCGAAGAGCGCAATTAACGCAATCTCCTTATTACGAGACGTCCAGTTCCGACTTCCGATTGCTCTGGGGCGACATGTTCCCGGTCTTCATCAATCTCGTTCACACAGTCGCCCCGTCTTGCGAGTTTCTCTGCCTGATGCCAGAGCTGAGCTGCACCATCGAATTCCTAAACCACCCCAAATCCCTCTAGGGAGTTCCATCGCCAGGCAGCCGGCTATAGCGCCGTCTGAACTCAATCGTACAGTAGCCAGCCACTCCTCGAGGATCGGGAATGCAAGGCGCAGAGGCGCAGCAGTGCTGCTTTTCCAGGTACTGCAGACTAATTACCTACCGACCTGACCTGCAGAGCAGAATACCCGGCCCTTAGTCAGATCTAGGCACCTCATCCCGATAAGCACTTGCACAGCAGGCCAGGCCGAGAGCCCGCGTTCGGAGGAGTCCGATGTTGCCCCAGCCAGAGCAACGAATCTGCCGTCAGCAAAGCACTCAGCCCTTCGCGTTTGAATCCTTCATACACAAGCTCCTTCGCTCCTCCAACATTTGATATCGGGCTTGTCAGCCGGCGGCCGCTACGAGGACGCTAGTTCAGGCCACCGTGGCCACGACCAGGCCCCGAGGCGACCACCCATGTGTCCGGTCTTGTAGGGCTGAAGGAACCTGAAGAATTCCGGGCCAGCTTGGGAAAAGCCGGTCCCTCGTCATCAGCCCGTCACCCCGATGCTTGGCCCGGCCCTGGCTCCGTCCCGTGATCGCAGCTGAGAGGGACGCATCAAACGCCAACCCAAACCGATCGAAGGAAAAAAAAAAGTAAACAGACGAAATCTTTTCTATGTGCAAAGTTGCTCCAGGGGTATCGTGCCCCATTGCTCTAATTGTAAAACGCGCAACCAACGCAGCAACGCTTATTTCTCATGCGGCCGAGTAAACCCTGTCTGCTCGTTTGTCAGAAGGCCCGCCCGATTCTCCCCTGGCCCAGTCGCGCTGCAACGATTCGCGCCGCAGCCGTGGGAATGTCCACCGGCGACAAAACTTTCTCGCGCCGTTGACGCACCAACAAGTTACGTGCTCGCTTCCGCCGCGGCCGTTGTCGCAAAAATCCCCCTTCTGGGATATTCCCCCTGTGTGAGCGAGAGTGAGTGTTCCTGGGCGAAGCCTCGCCTGTCCGCCCGTGCCAACGGCGACGATAACCCACCGGAACGCTCGGCGGCGCCTCATTATGCTTTCGGGTCGATGTTGGGGAAGACGTGCTTCAGGAAGTTGGCGGAGAACCGGCTGCACTGCTCGTAGGCCTTGGAGAAGCCCTCGCCGCCGCCGTAGTACGGGTCCTCCACCACCTCTGGTCTTCTACCGCCCGAGAACTCGCCGAACAGCATCACCTTGGCCTTGGAGTCGATGTTGCCGCGCTGCTGTAGCCTCTGGAGGTCCTGGAGATTCGAGCGGTCCATTGCGAAGATGTAGTCGAACTTATCGAAGTCGGCGGGCGACACCTGTTTGTTGCGCGAAGAAGTCAGTGAGTGCCCACCGGGCAGCCGACCCCTAAGGCGTGGGCGCGGGCGTGTTCTGCTGGGCAGCGTACCTTGCGACCGGCGTGGACATAATCGAAAATGCCGTGGTCTTCGAGAGTCTCCATTGTGCGTTCGTCCGGGGGATCGCCGACGTGGTACGCCGCTGCTCGGCAGACGGTGCCGGTCAGCACGAAGATTCAGTGTTGTTGCGCGGGCAATAATTTCTGAGGGCTTCGTTTGTTTGTCATGACGTATCGCACGTACCTGTGCCGCAAGAATCCACCTTTGCGATGAGGCCCTTGTACGGCGGCTTCTGGGCGATGTGACGGAAGATGCCCTCTGCCATTGTCGAACGGCAGATGTTGCCGAGGCAGACGAAGAGGACTGAGACGGGCTGTTCCGGCATTTTCGCAGAGGTGTACTTGCGGTGTGAAAGTGTCGCGTTTGGGAGAGGCTGGCGGGACCGTCCGTGTTGAGGCGGGAGCTTCTGATTGAGGTGCCCCGCGGCTCATCTGCGATGGAGGGGCAGCAGCTGCACCGTGAGATCTGCCGATCGGCGCACGGCTCCACACTGTGAGGGTCCACCTCTCACGTGAGTTTCCTCCAGGTACCTGCACCTTCCAGCATATCAACATCTCGGACATGGAAGTTTGGACAACTTCCCTCGTGAACAACGGCATTTCAGTTGGAATCTAGAGAAGTCAAAGCAGTCCAAAATTAGGTCTCGTCTTCCACCGTCGGTTCCAAGCCCGTCATCGCACGAGACCACATTCGACAACACACGCCCTGGAACCCCCAACCAGACCAAGAGTGCGATTTTGTTGTCGAAAGCGATTGCACGACATCTGGCGCCGTTGCCGTCACCCCCGAGCAGCATTCTTCCTCATTACAAGCCACCTTTCGTTATGGCGATTCAGATACCCGAAGCCGGGACTGATCGCCTCGGACCCGATAGGAAGAGGAAGAATGCCAGCAAAAATCCGGAGCACATGGCCACAATCAACGTGGGTGGTGCGGTTGGCGACGTCGCGTCTTGACAACTTCTTTGAAGCCCCAAAGCCCGTCGGAATGGCCATCTCAACGGCAGGGCCAGGTCGCTTCCTAGCCGAGTAGACTGCGCGCCGGAAGTCGGTCGCCGCGCTGGTCGATAGACGACGAAAGCAGCCCGAACACAAAAGAAGGACCCGAACTTGCAGCGACTCTTCGTATTGAATTTTGTTAGGAGAGCTGACCGCATCGCATATGATTCTGTTTATGACCAACGGCTGTGTCGCGCGCAATCGATCACCGGTCGACCTCACCTCCCACCGCAGATTCTTCGCTGATGCTTTGGCTCCTCGTGAAGTGGAACAGAGCCTTGCTATCTCAGCAAGTCTGGGATCATGGCATGGTAAACCCTCTTCGTAATATCTACGCTAACAAGGATGTGAAGCGTAACCACTAAGTCGAGGGTGTTCAGGCTGGTCGACCGGTCCCTCGAGGCTTGTGGCGACGAGGCCGTCCGGTTCTGCTCGACTATTGCCACGTGAGAGCGAAGCTGTTTTGAGTCTACCTGGATCGGTCTTTCACGTTGCCCCAAGTTCCGTTTGCGTACCTATCGCCTCCTTTTCGTTTCTTTAGCAAGGCTTCGAGCTGAGACAGGTTTACGCCATGTCCATTCCGGCCGAGCCAAAGCGCCATGCCCCGACTGTTTGGTCGAGGCATTTGCAAATTGGAAAGGAATGCCGACACCGCCTGTTGCCAGGGAAAACCGATAGACAAGTCTTTATGGAACCCCCGGAATGCGGTACGGGACCCCTCCCCTTTGATGCGTTCTGTCAATGGCCGGCAAAGCATCACGGCAAAGCATCACGCAACATTCCACGAGCTGCGTTCTGGGCGGTTTTCGGTGTTGGCCCAACTGACAAGGGGATTGCCATGTACGCTGCTCTCGGTCGGCCAACGACGGAGCCCTCCGTGGCGTGGAACAGAACACGCTACCACGGATGCAACATGGCTGCCGCAACTTGCGTTCCGAGCGGCGGGCAGCTTATGGCGGGGTACTGCAGTACAACGAGGGAGACTAACGACGAGGATTGAGTAATCCAATCTTGCTGGGCCAATAGACCCAGTTAGCTTGCGATGGTTCGGTCTGGGCTGTGGCAAGAATCGTCCCAACTCAGTCTGTGTTTGCTTTTTGCCCACGGGGTGCGACTTTCAGCACATGACTGGGGAGTCGTTCATCCAAAGTCAGAGCAGTTCGGGGAAATCCTAAACTCCCCGCTGGGCCGATTACGATCAGACACCTCCATCGAAACACACGAAGGAAGTGACTGAAGGACAGATGGGCCAATGACCTGCCAATCCTAATGTCCCGGCTGCCATCCCATCAGGATGGGACGGAAAAGGCCCGGTACACAGACCACGTCGTGTTGACGGCAGCGAACGGGCTAATGCAGGGAGTTTACAGGTCGTTCCGTGCGCATGCGTGGTCGGAGCCGGAGTTTAATGATTGGAGCGACGCCAGATCCCCGCCTCCGGGACCTGCATACCTCGACGACAGCAGGGGACAGATGCATGAGCTTAATCGCCCTCTCTCCATTCCATCTGATTGCAACCCGTGGCCACCAATGTAAGAGACCACTTCTAACGCAGCCGTGGAAACCAAGAATTCTTTCTCAGAGATCATCTTTCACGGTCATCAGGCATCTCCAAAGTCCAGACCCGAGGAGAAACGGGACGCTTCGTAAATTCGTCCCTCGCCCGAGCGTTTAGACGTTTGCGGAAGATCAACCACAACTCGAGGCTGCAATATGGATGCTCCCGACTCACCGAGAACCTCCCCTAGACGCTCTTTGTCCCAACCGGACCGCGAATTGTACGGCTAGCTTCTGTCGTCCAAGCTCCTCTCCAACGAACTACACGACCCAGACAAGCCAGCCCGAGCGACCAAGTACGCCTATTCGACAGACGCCCACGCCAGGGGCGCTGTGGCGGTCGATCGTCTGCGAAGGGACCGCGTCTGGCAGCAAGAGACAACTTGTCACGACTTTGGCGGACTGCTAGCCAGAGCTGTCCATGCTTCGCCTTGCCCGGGACGCTCGCTGTGGTGCCGTCCGTTGCGTACACCAGATCCGGGTCTCGACATGCTAGCGATTATCCTACGCGTGGACGCTCTCAATCGCTTGTCCCGGCTAGCGTCTTCATCTCTGACTTTCATTTACCATGGCCTTTTGACCACGGTCTTGGCGGTTTCGTCGACGCCTTTAATAAGAGCAAGTCAGTCCCATTCCCATATCCTTTGCTCACCCTGACTGCTGCCAGACGCCAACCTACACCACGATACTATCCTACGCTCGCTCACACAACCTATCTTCAACTGCCCCTGAGACCAACGCTCATCAACACTCCGCCAACGATCATCACATTCTCGACATCAACGTCCTCAACATGAAGTACACCTCCATCACCGTCGCCTTCCTGGCTGCCTCTGCGGCCGCCAAGACCATTGACGAGCTCGTCGAGTCGATCCCCACCTGCGCCATCACATGTATCCGTGACGGCGCCCAGTCAGTCAACTGCGCGATCACAGACTTTCAATGCTCCTGCGGCAAGGTTGAGCAGCTCACACCAACCGTCGTCAGCTGCTTGTCAAAGTCCAGCTGCACCGCTCAGGACCAGACGGGTATGTCGTTCCCCAGTCGATGTGGCCTTGATCACGTAACCTCAGTAGCAACGAACTAACACCACTTTCCCAGACGTCCTCCTGGCATCGCAGGACATCTGCGCGCAGGTCGCCGCTGGAGGCTCTGCGACTGGTTCCATTCCCGTTGCCACGGGCGCGGCCCCAACTGGCACGGGCACGGTACCAGCTGATGCTGTTTCCACTACCGGAACTGCCGCCGCGAGCACGTCCACTCCCGCCGCTGCCGGCAGGGTGCAGGCCGCCGGCTGGGCCGGTGCCGTCGCCGTCGTTGCCGCCTTTGCACTCTGAGTGAGGCTGGCGACTAGTGGTCATTTTTGCTGCACATGGGTTCTTTTCTCTTTACAATCTTGGTTCCTGACATGGGTTGTACATCGCGGAGTTAAGCGGAAGTCTCGCTGTTTTGGATAGCTGAAAAAAACATCTTTTATAAATGTACACTCTTGAATCGAAATCGTCTACTCTATCATCGCATGTAAAATGACGGCCATTCGTTTGTCTGCAGTCTAACCTTTCCCCCCATCCCACTAACAACGCCCTCCTCCACTCTATTCTATCGGGTATCATCATCTCTCTCTTCATCAGTGCTTGGTAGGGTGTCTCAGCCAAGGGAGAACTTGCCCAGCGCGCTCCCGTCCCCGCCGTCGGCGCCGTCGAGCCAGCCGTGCAGGTCGTCCATGTTGGCGAACTGCTGCGCGTACCTCATGCCCTCGCGCCGCCTCTTCTCCACCATCCTCCAGTCCCACGCGCCGTCGTCCGCCACGTCAGACAGGTCGACGTCCTCGTCGCCGACGCCGTTGGCGCCGCCCTGCCACCCCGTGCCGGGGCGCTGGGGCAGGAGCTCGCTGGCCTCGAGGGCGACGGCCGGGTGGACCGTCAGCCGGCCGATCTTGAAGACGTACTTGCTCACGCCCGTCGCGTAGATCTTCTTCTCCCAGTCGGAGGAGTTTGCGCCGGGGCTGCCCTTGCGGACGCGGGCGGCGCCGAATTTCGGGTCGAGCCACTCCGAGGGGCGCGCCACGCCCTTGGGGACGAAGTGCGTGACCACGTAGAGCCACTTGCGGTCCCAGGCCAGCACACGGGACCACATCTCGTAGGGGGCGTAGGCGGTGATCTCGCGGCGGAAGGAGCAGTGCACTGCGCCGAGCATGATGCCCAGCTTTCCCCTGGCGGGCTTCCCCGTCGTGGGGTCCTGGACCAGGGCGGTGGTTGCGTTGTGCGCGAGCTTGCGGAAGCCGGGGCGGAGGAGGTAGGTGCACAGGTGGGTGCGGGAGACGTCGAGGTCGGCGAAGTAGGTGGAGTTGGACTTGTGGACGTTGTAGTCGATCTCGGTGATGGGGGCGTGGGACTGGGTTATCATGGGACGGAAGAGGGAGCGCGGGCCGAGGCGGGGGGAGGCGCGGATGAAGAGGTGGTAGAAGATTGCGTGCCATATGCGGTACTGTTCGTTGGGAGGGTGTGCGTCAGCAAGTTTTCAAGTCTGAGTAAGATGGGATGGCTGGGAGAATGGGGGGGACGACAGGGAGAGAGAGGTGCGTACGGTCCAGACGAAGGGCAGGTTCTTCATGTTCAGCACCGCGAAGAGAAGCATCAGGATGCGGCTCACGCGCCCCGGTCCCGTGAAGAAGTTGGCCAGGACGATGCGCCAGTGGATCTTGTAGGCCGCGTAGGCGAGGCCGCCGGCCGAGGCGAGGCGGATGAGGCGGACGACGCGGACGGGCACGCGGTCGAGGTCGGCCTCCGTGCGCGGCGTCGTCGGCTTTGACATTGCGGCCGTCATCTTTTCTTCCTTTTCTCTCTTCTGTTTTATCTTTTCGTTCTCTGCTCGATGGGCGACGACGCGTCGGGGGATGGCGATCGCTTCTTCTTCTTGTTCTGGTTCTTATCGGCGACCGTGGTCGTTGGCCGTCGGGAGGGCAGGACGAGCTGGCGGATCGCGCCGAGGAGTAAGACGAGGAGGACGACTGCCCAGAGCGGAAGGTTGCGAAGGGAGCACCAGATTGTGCTGGAGCATTTAGCGAGGAGGGAGGGAGAGGGAGGCATGAATGGATGACAATGGGAAGTTCCTTTTATTTTTTCCTTGGGTGTCGTGAAATTGCAGTTACAATGCCCAGGTGCTTGATTGCTGACCCACAACTTCCCGACTCGGCCGCGGTGCGTTGGGAAGGTGAGACCTGGTTCGCGCTATTGGGTGTGTATTCCAGGTTACACTACGCGCGCCCGCGGAAAGCTACAGTGACGATGGCCCCCCGTGGGCGCCCCACCCGAACGGGGTTCGGGGGTTGTTTAGCGGGTGACGGGCGTGGGATATTGGGGGTGGGGTCCCTGTCCGCCGCGGGTGGTTGTCCCTGTGGCTGTCCAATTGGAGGGTTTCGGGGCACCTGCTGGACCTCGGCACGTCTGTGTTGCTTGGTGATGCCCCCTGAGATCTTAGATTTGGCTCCTGAAGATTTTTATTCCCCATTCCCAAAGGAGAGTTCGTTTTCTTGGCCTTTCGTTTGAGATGGTTTGCTGGAACGGAGCGTCGGGGTGATTTTCTCAGGATGCCGCGGTATCATGCGCACTGTGGACCGAGGGAAACATTGGTGTTTGAAATAGGCTACGGTCAGATGAAGCAGTTGACAATCGTCGAAGGCCACCAAGTATGGAAACAGCAAACATTCCATGACCGACATCGACCAAAACGTACCGAGTGTATTTTTAGAAGGTTCAAAACATTTCAGGTTGCATGGTTCGGTGGTATCTATCTCACCTCAGGAACTTCCCGAAAAGAACGGATAGTAGCCGACATGGTAGTGCAGGGGAGGTATCCGTACATGTAAGATGACCAGTCAACCAGATATCTCACTAGAGTAAAGAGCGAAAGGGTTTGCAAGTCCTAATCAAAAGCCACCCGTGCGCTTTTGGTCCGTCGGGATCTTTCCCCGATTGCTTTGTCAGGTCTACGGCTCAGTGCCCGCTTACCGTAGCGGCCGAGTGAAGTGGGCCCTCCGAACTTCAGAATGGGTCCCGGCTCCGTGCTCTCAGAGCGGACCCGGTCCGGAGGCCGAGGGCGAGCACGGGGCAATTTCGGGACCGCATCGGAGCCGGGTGTACGATCGCCAAGCGATCAGATCACGAGATCCGTCGGGAAAATCGGTATTATTTGCTATCGATCGGGAATCGTCACTGCCGTCAGAATCGCACAAGAAGATCTAGGATGGTCACACGAAAGGGGCTGCCCCCCTCACCACCCTCAACGACGCAAGGAGCAAGACCACAGCGATGATTCCACGGCTATAATTCGTCCAGGATTGTGCCTCTAATTACCGAGCCTCATCAGAACCGTCAGATGTAGCTACATCACGCCATTGTTCCATCGCGGAGCCGGACTGTTCCTCCGAGCACGTCGCTATGCCTCTGGTTTCCGAGCCTCATCGACTCTTCCAGCTACAGCTTCATTGTGCCAATCATCATGCTAGTGGGCTCAGTTTTACTTGCGTTGACATGTGCTCGAGGAGCTCTCAAGCCCGGAATCGACTCCGGGGCATATCCTCGAGTGACATGTGAGCCTTTCGACCTGCGGCTCGACGCAACCCCCCTCTCGCCCACAAGGGCAGGGATTGCCGAAGCCCGTCATCTCAGCACCTCCATCTCGGGGCCGGGGCTCGTGGCCCGGGGGTTCCGTCCTGGAGGATCCCTGCCAATGGGGCCGTCACACGTCAGTTAGTCCCCTTCGCCCTTCGGTAGAGGGCCCAAAAGCCTAAGGATCGGTTTTGTGGTTGCTCGTTACGCCGCCGAGGTCATTGAGCTAGCTAGCTGATTATTCTCGAGCATCTACAGAACAACAACCTGCAGACTTTCGGGCACCTCTCTAATATGTCATCCAGTGTAGAGCAGCAGGGAGCTTTACCTCCGGCCTCAATCGTTTTTTATCCAAGTGCGTCTCCAGCAGATGAAAGTATTTTCAAATCCCGACTACCCTCGCCACGGGCTGGACTGGTATGATGATGCAGCAGGGGAGCAATCACCCGCTACCAGTGTGTCTTGACCTGCCTCTCTCCAGGATGCTGCAGGCTGAATCACCCTCTTCGGGCTTTGAGCAATCTGGACCCTCCTTCCTCCTCCCTTGCTCTCTTACTGCCCGCATGAACGCGGCACGGGCATTACGAAGATCACAACTGTCCGGGCAGCCATAAGATTGAGCTCGACAGCCCGCCGCGATGGCTGGCTCAACGTGCTGAGCGTGTCCGCCCATGATTCGATCACAAAGCACCAACCCTGGACCAGGAGGCAGGCAGCCACCACCTTAGCTTAATCTCCCAGCCGTTGGGCTTGACTGACGCGCATCCGGGTGTTCTTGGCACGTGGCGGCCCTGGGTCTGGGCATGGCCTGGTCAAGCCAGAACAGAGGAAGGGGGGAGGGCGATATGACATGTACCTCTACGCGCTCGATCCAGACAGCCACTTTTCGAACGTCCAGAGCACTTTTCCACTCCCCTTGTTGACAGCATGATGTGCGCATCACCTCTTACAGGGGTCCGCATATGTTGCGGAGGACTTCCTTCCTCGGGGCCGGCCTGGAGATATCGCTCCTCGCTTTCCGCGAGCTCGGTCTCGTTGCTTTGGCCCAACTACTGTAGGAGATGCCTGTCTGAGAAGATAGAAAATGTTCTGAATCGCCTCTTGCAAGTATCCGATGCTGAAGATACGCACCGTTCCGTGCGATCGTCGAAGAAGAACGCTATCTAGGGCTCTGGGGTCCTGCTCTGCGCGATTCCACTGCAGATAGACGACATCTCTAGCGTGTTTACACGTGAAAATCAGTGCCAAAATCAGTTGATAAACGACGCCCGTTCGTCCGCTCGCCCGCACCTGCACGACTGCAGAGTGCAGACCCATCAGCCGCGGCGGCTTTGGCATCTCCCATTCGCAACGACGGATGTAACTGCCCTGAGGGACTGGGAACGATTTGGGGCGGTGTGTGGCGTAAAAAAGCAACGACGTTACGGACTGGTGGTTGACAAATGCAGCTCTATCTGAGGAGAAGGGGGGGTGCCCGGGGGAGGGAACGTTGAGGCCTGGAAGCTGCGGGCTTGCTGCGGACTTCGCTTGCCAATCGCCAATGGGCATCGTCGTGTGACATCGAAAAAGCAAAAACTGGAGGCTCGTCGGATGACTGAACGCGAAAGTGATGAGACTGGGCCCCCGGTGGGAGGGCCCCAAAGAGTGGGAAGCTTCAGGATTGGAAATCGACCTTTTTTTTTTTTTTTGCGGTTACCTACTGGTAATGCAAGTGGTGATGCAAGTCAGATCTGCAGGAAACGCGAAAGGGGGTGGGGTGGTTTCTCGCGGGCCGGAATCGGCCAGCGTTCCGCGCGGCAGCGGGCTGAAGCGGGCTGACTGTATGCGTATCATCGACCAGGACCAGATTGAGGAGGGTTTCTCTGAATAGAACGGGCCGTGTGGTTACATTTCAAAACTTCCCGGCGGGTCGAAAGAGGCGGACGGAAAAGAAAGGGTACAACCATTTGACGAGTAATGAGGGAATGGCGCAACCGCCGTTCAGAGCCGTATCCCAGGAGCCACCGAGGGGGAGTCGTCCACCTCGATTACCAACCTGGAAGTATGAGTACTTTCTCCGGCTGGCGTGTTCCGAAGAGTCGTACAGAGTGCTAGCCGCAAAGAAGAAATAAGAGGTAGAAAAGACTGCACTTCTTCCTTATTTGTTTCCCTAAGCTATCCCTTCCACTGAGGGTGGGCGGAACAGACTCCGAGCACCGCGCCTAGATGGTACTGTGCAACCCGCTGACTGCCGAGTAAACGCGTAATTTGGACTTACCTAACCTATAAGGGGACCCTGTGTGCTGACGTCCTCTTTGTTCGAACGCAGCTGAGATCGAACTGGTTCAACCAAAGGGGAGGTCGTGGGCCGCAGCCATAATAACTGGGGACCTTCTGGGGCGTTCAACAACGTACCACAAAAAGATGATGTTCGCTGCAGCCATGGATGTTGTGCCACCATCCTGACACACTTCGGCAGTGCGCTCACTGATCAAAAGACCGTCGGGATGGTGTTCTCACGGGTTTCCCAGAGCTAATCTACCTAGTTGGGATGGATAATGTAGAGGTGACTCGCATAAGGGCGTAGTTGGGCCTTCGATGGTAAGTCGTCTGGAATAACGGTCCTTTAAGCCCGGCTTAGACGCGAACTGAGCCGATATTAAAAGTGAAGGTAATAAGAGAGCAAGAAGAATACTTAAGGGTGCCTGTGTCTCCCGAGGGACGGCAGCCCTTCCTCTAGGTTTGAGCCTCAACACGGTCCTGGTAGCCGGCTGACTTACACCATTCCCAACCCGTTTTTGTGCGAAGATTGAAGGTACTTGTAGTCTGTTAGTGTCTTCGAATACCCAGTCGCGCTTCGGTGACGACCGAGTCTAGAATAGGAATCTATGGCCCAGGCTTCATATTATTCAGATTTCAACGGCATAGCCGACGGTCAATACACTACCTCCTTGGACCTGGTCCCCACGCCACTGGATGAGAACTGGGTCCCGCAGGGATCCTATCAGCATCAATGGCCTACTCAGGCGATCGAAGGCACTCATGATCACGACTGGTCCGCCACCTGGCCTGCCCCCTCAAGCTGGGATCCGACGAATCAGCAGCACCAATTCTACAGTCTCGCTGGCGCCACATCAGACCACACGGCAGCCGTCTGGACGTTATCGCCGGGCAGCGATCAGATGTCATACCATCAACAGAATCTCCTGACACCACAGCCAGCAAGCTTTGCCTCTAGCGTACCATGGTCGATCTCATCGCTCTCTCCTGCCTCCACGGCCCCGTCGCCCTGGGAATCTTTCCCTGACTACCAGTCTCCGCCCCTGTCAGGTACACACTCTCTCCGTCACTCCATCGAAAGAACCGCGGTGCCAGCCGGCCCATCCGAGGGCCCCGAAGTAGATATCTGGGGCGGGCACAGCACGAGCGATAGCAGCTCCAAGAGGCACAAGAAGAAAGCAAAGAGGAGCAGAAAAGAGACGGAACAATCCAACCCGCAAGACAACTACGACGACGAAGTCGACCACCACGCAAGCCCCCCGCCGGCGGCGGAAACGCCGCACAGCGACGAGGCGAACAGCAGCAGCGGCAGCAGCCCGCCGGCCAGGAAGAAGCCGCACCCGGTCCGCAACCGGGCGGCGGCGAAGCGGTCCCGCGAGAAGATGAAGCAGTACGAGCGGGATCTCGTGGACCGGGACAGGGAGGTGGCGGAGGAGCGGGCGTACCTTGACGAGTGCGTCTCGGCGCTCCGGTGCGAGGTGCTCTCGCTCAAGGACCAGATCCTGCAGCACGGCAACTGCAAGTGCGAGGCCATCCAGCGGTACATTGTCAGAAAAGCAAACGAAGTCAGCCAGTCGGCCGTGTAATATTTCCTACTTCTTCTCCCTTTTACCCTTTCCGACGCCCTAATTCAAAAAGAGCGTTTCAGAGCAAGCTATGTGCCAAGTCTTTGTCTTCGAGGACGCTGCCCCAAACACGTATGATGATCTCCGTCTGAGATATGCTTGCAATGGCGTTGCTCACACACTTCCTCTACAAAAGTTCGTCTGGTATCTTCAAAGCCACCGTCCTGTCATGGCGATATTAGCATTTGATTCTAGTTGAGGGGGGGGGTAGTAGTTTTAAAATTCGACGTACCTGCAAAACTTGCGCCATTCTGTGGTTATCTTGCTTGTCTGGTCGTTCTCAGCCAACTGTTCCAGGCCAAGAACATCACTAAATACAAAGCCGTCTGAAATGAGGTCGAGAAGAGCCGAGCGAACTTGCGGGTTGCTTGCTCTCTTCGTTTTTCGCGCGGGCTTCAAGGAAAATTCTTGATAGGCCTCTGAAGTCGAAGAAGAGGGCCGCATTTTGTGCCCGGGACCACTCTTCAACCCGAGAAAGGTACTCAATGACTGAAGACCCAGAAGGCTGAGACGACCATTCTGCTTCTCCTTTTTCAACATTGGTTCTCTTTGAACTTCGCTGAAATAGTTGCAGAGATTCGGTGGACTCCTTACCGGGCATGAGCCCGGGCAGCGCTGCCGCCAAAGCAAACAAACAAATGAACGCCAAGATTTGACTGATTTGACTGCCTTTTTCCCAAGATTGGTTAATTTGCCCGATTGGCCAATATATCAAACA